>JAADVW010000006.1:0-175338 GCA_023335875.1 Elongisporangium prolatum | reverse complement strand
GGTTGTTTTGCTATCCTCGTCTCGTTCTTGTGTTCAGGATGTCGTGGCCGCGAATAGGAGGTGGAAGCACAACCACACACTTCTGTGGGGAATCAAGCTGCAAATCGAACTCAATACGCGGCAGATATCGCAGCTCTTGGTGCCGTGGTCCACAAGCTTCAGAAGACCATCCACACACAAGATCACGGTCATATTCTGATCTGATCCACTACCTGAGCTGCTCATTCGCTGTTGCCGCACTTCCGCTATGAGTGTCTCTTGAATCCGTTCTCGTCGTCGTACGCATCTCTATTCGCGTTTACTTGGAGGTTAAGCGCATCAACATTTGCGAGGACGTTCGAGCATTCAAACCTAATAGCCTTGCAGAGATCGTCAATGTCTTCAGCGTCATCAGACAATTGCGGCGAAGCCACATTAGCATCCACTACTGCGTCGCTTGTTGCCGCATCGATCAACTGCAACCACACTTTTCGTTTCTGTACCTTCAGCAAACCCACAAAATCAGCTGAAGTCTGCACTGCAGTCTGATCTGATCTCAATACAGCGTTCCCGTGAGTCTTCGGTGCTGGCGATACGTTTTGGCTTGCTTTCACGCGCGATCGTCGCTGACCTGCATGTTCCTCTGTCTTTGCTTCTGCTGCAACACACACTTTCGAAGCGGATCCACTTAGGGGTATAGGTTAATGCGTTATAAATGTGGTGGATCCACTGGCACCAAGTACTGTTGAGTGTGCTCCACTTTGCCTACCCTTTTTTGACAAGTAGCGGAAAGGGAAAGGGGGAACTATAATAGGGGAGGTAGCTATATAATATCTAACCAGTTCGCGATCCGCTCCCTGTCGCAGGCGTCTCACGTGATGGCTCCATGATGGCGCTAGTCTGAGCAGCGCCCACCTTTCGGAGCTGCTCACTCCAGATCGCGTCTTCATAGCCAAGATGAACGCTTCTACGACTCGCCCTGCGCCTTTCGCCCCTCGCCGCCGCGCTAGCGCACGCCCGACTGCCACCACCGTTGCTGCCACCCCCACCGGCGGCGAGCGCATGACGATCGCTCAGCGACGTGCTCACACGATGATGGCGATCAAAGCGGCCTCGACCTCTTCGAGTTCATCTCCGTCGAACCCAGCACCGTGGGCGTCTCCTCGATCCGCTGCGCTGACTCAACGCGCGTCTGCCGCTCCACGTGCGCCTGTGGAACCGACTCGACTTCCAACCAAGCGCCTGAGATGGATCAAGCTCAAGCCCAAGCACCAAAAACGGATCACACTCGTGCGCCAGTGCCAGTTAAAGCTCAAGCGTCACATCTAGATCAAATTCAACGCGCTGCCGATACGGACAAGATCAGCCGTCTTGAAGCCATGGTCGTCGCCCTGCAGCTGCAGGTGGAAACGCTGGCATCCGCGCAAGCCGCAAACAAGTGCGAATGCCGCCACCAACTCAGCGTCGTCGCGGACAGCGTGGCGATGCTCGAGAACACGGTCTTCGGCTCCATGCCGTCCTTCAAGACAGCGAGTGAGTCGGCCAGAGCTTGCATGTCGGCCTGGAACGTGGCCACTTGAGCCTTGACTCGATCCTCCCAGCACTGCATCTTGGTCAAGATATGCTCTTCGAGTCGTAGGAGCTTGTCATGTACGCCGAAGAAAACACCTGGTGCAGCGCAGTCGCTGACGCTTCGAATGCCTTTTCCACTGACTCGCAGCGTTCCAGCGACGACGCGAGCATGGCGCCAATGCTGTGCCTCAGTGATCTGTGCTAGTCCCGTTGAGCACACTTGTCTGTCAACACCCGATCCCGTGAGATCCATACACCACGACCGCACAAGCCATCAGCTCGCGCGTCTTCATGCCAGGATATTCAGCATCCCAAAGCGCGCAAGATCCAGCGACGGGCTCGCGACAGTGGGGTGCCCTCATCACGGCACCACACTGGTGCCGCGCATCGTGGACTGTGCTCCCTCATCACGGAGCAACAGTCGTGCGTGTGCCGGTCGCGGCTGCTTCGCTTCATTTCCGTGGCGAATGCTCGGCCGGCTGCAGTCCGCTGCAGATGTGTTAGTGGTTCATACCCTCATTACGGCACGAAGTCTGGCCACCGAGTTGTTCCCATGGTGATGGAGTGCGGAGATTTGCCATGGATCTTGCCGCCTGTGGAAGCGATCGCGTCTTCCAGCTTGTAACGCGTGGTCGGTTGCCTGCCTTTGTGATCTGTTTAAAGACCATTGCGTATTTATTTGGCTGACGAATTTCATCACAAACGGTCTTGGCTTCCTCCGTCTTTATGCTCCAGTGCGCTGCCGTCTTGTTGCTTCGCTCGCATGCTCACGAATCGTAGCCTGGTGGAGATGCTGCTACGCGCGACGCAAGATCTCCTGATATTTATTGCCAGCGCCACAAGAGGGATGAGATTTGACGCTTGCTGATGCTCGCAGGAGAAACAAAAAAGCTGCTGGACGAGCAGATCACTTCGTAGTCGACGCAGAGGTGCCTCTAACTTCCAGAGGAGACAGCAGTGCCGTTAACTCGCACAAGAGATACCGTGAAACGTAGTGTTGTCCAACTGGATGATACGACGCCTTGTCTTCGCTCCAGTCACAGAAAAAACAAAATGTAGGGCTAATACGTCGAGCGATGTCAGGGACAGCATATCAGTCGGTGTCAGGCGCTCAATACTCGTCTGACAGTACCAGCGTCGATACTCGCCCTCCAAAATCCAGGAACTCAAGTCGATTGGCTGCCACTTGGCGAACAAGACGCACGGCCCTTAAGAGTCATGACTGTAAACGGAAAAAAAACATTCATTCATCTCTGTTCTCATTGCACTGGTCACTGGCTAACGTTGCTGATCAATACGTCCACTCACACGGCAGCCTGGCAAGATTCTCTGTTCATTGGACACCCAGCACGTTATATTTCAGAAGTCTGGACTTGATACATAGTAGCACAAACCACCCGACAGAAGGATTTCGTAGTACGCCAATCTTGCGACTGAGCATTCGCATCAGCACGCGAGTTCCAGAATCCCGCACTCAGGGCCAGTACAAACAGCCACCTGCAGTGGCTTAGCGAACAACGCTGGAGCGCAGAATCACCAGAGACAAAACGCTTCAAATAAGCTACTGGCTACGCGTGTGACGACGCCTCGTGTCATAGCTGTCCAAATGCTGCTAAATTAATTGGACCACTATCAATTAGCTCTGCATCATCGCGTTCTAGCCGAAAGCTCAAAAGCCTGTGGATTTCGATCTCGAGATCGTTGGGTTCATGGATCCAGGGCTCGCAGACCCAGAGTTCGTATTACTGGTATGAAATTGATGTGGCTCACATAAATTTAGGGCACCTTGCATTGGGTTGCAGACAGACCTCTGATACGGAGATGACGGACAAGGTTCCTGCAGCGTTCAAGACGGTGCTGCCGTTCGTCCGGCGCGCCGAGGAGCTGGACCGCGACACGAGCCGACCCGAGTCGAAGCTCATCGCGTACTTCTGTCGTCAGTACGCCATGGAACTGGGCATTAAGCTGCGAGAGAACGATCCCTCGAACGAGGCCACTGAGTACCTACTCGGTCTCATGGACCGACTTGAAGAGGAGAAGAACAAGCTTCCGGCGTTCACGCACGAAGAAGGCAAAGTACGTGGTTTGCTCGCGTATAGATGATTGCATGCGCTCGTGCTTGGCGCACATGGGGAGGTCATGTGCAGATGGTAAGTTGCTCTTTCGGGTTCTATTACGCAGGAGATCTGCGAAGACTTTGCATTGGAAGTCTTTTCCAAGGCTGATGACGAAGATCGGTCTGGTCGTGCAGACAAGTAAGGCTTTGTGGGGATTATGTGTGGTCGAATGGAGGGATAATGTGCGTGCGGCTGTGAAAGTAGAAACACTGCGCGCACATTTTACGCTGCTGGCACGTTTTTCGACATTCTGAATCAGTTCGGCGATGCCTCAGAAGACGTACGCTATCTCAGTAGCCTTGTTTGCTAGAGCGATTACTCATCATGAGAGACTACTGTTGTAGATTGTGGAAAAGCGACGTTATTGCAAGTACAAGGCTGCATCCATTCTAAAGGCGCTGAAGGAAGGCCAAGTGCCCACTCCAGGTCCTCCAGAATCCTTCAGCAATGTAATGATCGCCGCTGGTCTGAATTTGCTGAATCCTGCGTGGACTAACTCTTAACGTTCGTGGTAGCTGGATAATGGCAACACCAACGCGAACGAAGAAGAAAAACCGTCGCCGATGAGCTCCATGCCGTCAGGTGAATACAAATCGATTCAGGTTGCGAAGCACTAACACTAATTCTATTACTTGCATTGTCCATAGTTCCAACGGCAGCTCCAGCGTGTTCACCTGCTGAAGCTTCTACTCCAACTGCTGTGAAGAGCGAGTCTGAAGGATTCCCCTCGTTTGCAGGGTCTGCCTCTATCGCTTCAAGCGCAGATAACAGCTTCACTGGTGCAAACTGGAATCAGCCTTCTCATCAATCGAGCTACAGTGCTCCTTCACAACCAATCCCAGCTTACAGCGCGCCCCTTCCTCCCGCCCCAGTGAATAACGCTCCACCTCCTGCAGCTCCAGTGTTCAATGCCCCCACCCCTCCTGCTCCAGTATATCAAGTTCCTCCAGCTCCAGCCTACAGTGCTCCCCCATCGGCTCCTGTGGCTCCTCCTGCGCCTTCAAGGACTCGGGCGGGTGCTCCATCACAGAACGAGATTAATGATGCAATTGAGTGTGCTAAGTTTGCCATTGCAGCGTTGAAGGTACGCAAAAATCTATGCTAGGAAATCTGCTCACTTTAATAATATTTCTTTGATACAGATCAAAGACGTTGATCTTGCTGTTCAGCGCTTGGAGTTGGCGTTGCGCAATCTCCGATAATCTATTTTCGCATAGATGAAGGTGCCACACGACGGAGAAGGAAACAAAAGGGACTCTGCAACCAGTGTGTGGTGAATTCTATCGTGGATGTCAACAATCAACTAAACTAGGTATCTCATTCTCCTTTTGTCGAAGCTTCTTCCACTTGCTTCTCTTGGATGTTCTTTCGAGTTGGAAGTGTCGACAGCGTCGCCTGCGTCCAATCCTTCACTTCTGTGAACTGAACCAGAATCTCGAACACTGAGCCACAACACGTATTAGATAGCATTTAGCAGACATGTCAGACTAGTAGATGCATAAATCGTGATCTTACCGTGATTCACTGTCAATACCCGCGTGGCCGCTCCCATTTCCACGAACTTATCCAGAGGCAACTTGGCCGTGGCAATGCCCTGCTCAATGGCTTTATTGTATGTGGTGCCCTTCAAACGGTTACGATCAACGATGCCACCAATGATATACACCTAGACAACGCAAAAGACAGTTAGAAACTCAGTCAGCATCAACACTTCAACGAACTGTACCTTGTCGCGGCTCAGAGACGTGATCGTGTTGGGGGAATCAGCTGTCAAATAGACCAGAGACTCTTTCTTGAAGAAGTCCATGTAGCACTTCGGGGTGGATTTAAACTTTGCAAATTCAGTATGAACGAAATTAGTGCGATGTGTTTCGCCATCAGGTCATGGTCCTTACCGCCAGCCAATCATGGAATCCACTGATCTTGTGCAGGTTCGCCATTGTTTCTCCACGCAGCGATGTGATGTACGCACTAACACAACAATGCATTAGCTCAGACCAGTACCAACTGATGGGTACAAGCAAAGTCAGTATACCTAACGGGCATTGTTGTGTGGCGATTCACGCCATAAGAAAACCTGTCATCAGATAACCTTAGCATAAGCCGTACGCCTTGGACTCGGCGCCGTGTTTCCACGTACATGATTTGCTGCGACAAACTCTTCTTTTCTTTATCCGTCATGAGCTCTTCAAAGCCACAGTCAATGATCACGTTCATGCCTTCTTCTGCAGCCATGAGAAAGCTTTCTCGCTTGGCAATCGTGCGTTCTCGACGGCGCAGCACGGCCTCGTCACTCATGTCGAGCTCTTTGTCTGGCTTTTCCGCTGGCTTTTCCTGCTGTTTTTGCTTGCGCTGCATCTTCTTCTTCTCTTTTTTCTGTTCCCAATGCGCGCGGCGCTTCTCTTTGCGCTCGGCGCGCTTCGAGAGCTTCTCCTGCTGCTTGGCTGCGTCGTCGTGCTCCACTTGCTCCATTTTGAGTATTATTGAAGCCACACAGTCCAATCCTGTCAAACCACATCAGTATGCGTTTACACAGGCATCACAGTACTGTACAGGAATTTAAAAAAAATTACGTTCCAGGGTACGTACCCCAGGATCTTTTCTGTTCCACTCGCGTACCCTCCCGAACAGAGCGCTGTTACCGAAAGTTCGGATACGCTGTTGGGGTGCAGTCCAGATCAGAGCCTGAAAGCCACGGATGGCGACGCTTGCGGAAGCGTTCATCAAGGGCGGCATCGGCACGCTCGGCTTCGTGGCCAGTGCCGTCACGCTTGCCAAGTTCATCGTCGCAACGCCTGTGGTGTGTGTGCTGTCCTGTCGTTTGTGATTACGGCGCACGAAGGAATTAACGTGAGTTGCTTTTGCTAGAAAATCGGAGAGCGCAATGAGGTGGAGCATGACATGGACCTGTTGCTGGCATTCGATGAGAAGAAGTACTCGAAGGAGGCTGTGGATTTCTTTGTGCAACTCGTGCGAACGCAGAGCCGCCTGCTGATCACGCCTAAGCCCAAGAGTGTGCGACCAAGCGCTGAAAACGAAGACCATGCGACGTATTATCTGGTCGGTGTGCAACGGAAGGAGCTGGTGGCTATCAAGGAGCACAAAGAGAAACTCGTCCATGCGGAGCTTGTGCAGGAGAGCGACTCGAAGGAATTTGACTCAGGTGAACGCATTGATCTCATCATGTGGGAACTCAATCGCCTGGAAATCCGCAAGACTGACGAGGATATGGAGATCCCCAAGCCGCTCGAAGCTGAAGAGCAGGGATTACTCTTCCAGCAGGCTTTGCATTCACGTTTGGTGTTGGATTACTTCCCACTTCATGACGATCAAGAGCGTCATCAGCTTGTGGAAAAATGGGTCAAACGATGGCTGTCACCGCAGCCCATTAACGACGTCCGCGCTTATTTTGGAGATGACATCGGCTTTTATTTTGCCTTTCTTGAGATGTATTCTCGGTGGCTTGTGATTCCGTCAGTGCTTGGCATTATCGCGTTCTCTTTGGAGTACTTCCGTGATTGGGGCGTTTATGGCCGAGCGTTCTACTCGTTGTTTATTACCAGTTGGGCGACTGCTTTCTTAAAATTTTGGAAGCGACGAGAAAGCACACTGCAGAACGAGTGGGGGATTGCTCCAGCAGATGCACATGTGCTGGAACCATCTCGACCGGAGTTCACTGGAGAAAAGCGTTACGATGTGGTCGAAGGGCGATATTACACGTATTTCTCCTCGATCAAGCGCATGCAGCGATATATCGCGACGACGCTGGTGACTCTGGTTGTCCTTGGAGTGATTTTGAAACTCATGTTCATTTATTTTGACGTGGAAAGATGGGTTACCGACACGTTCACTGAAGAGGCCGGCTGGGATGGGGTCTATCAATATGTTTCTGTGCTGCCTTCGATCGTTTACTCAGTTGTTGTCCTGGTGTTGGATGCAAAATATGCTGATTTAGCAAACGAGCTGACAATGTACGAAAACCACCGCACAGATAGCGATGTAAGCATTTGTTGTATGATTTCTTCTTTTTTTGCTCTCTTTAACTTATATTCTATGTAGTTTTCTAATGCGCTGGTGCTCAAGCTTGCGTCGTTTTACTTTGTAAACAATTTCGGCTCGTTATTCTTTTTGGCATTTCAAACCCGTGATATGGATCTTCTCCAGCAAACATTGAGTTCGCTGCTGATCACACGTCAACTCATTGGAAATGTGAAAGAGCAACTGGTGCCGTATCTTTCAGCGAGATCATCTTTGAAAACCGAGGCGGGCAAAATTGCAAAGGAGTCCCAGGGAAAAGAAGCTATTGTTGACAAAGTTGATGCGGAACTTTTGTTTCCGACATACGAAGGAACGTTTGAAGATTACTTGGAGCTCTTTGTGCAATTTGGGTAAGCTATGATGTACCCGATTTCATGGTCTGGAATGTGATTTACTCATGTTTTCTTTTTGTTGCCATTTGTAACAACAGGCAAGTGACTTTGTTTGCATCTGCTTATCCACTTGCTGCTGTTTGGAGTCTGGCCAATAACATCATGGAAATTCGAAGCGATGCTTTTAAGTTATGTGTAAGCTTTCGCCGAAGTCGTCGCGTCAGTTCTCACGGCATTGGCACATGGCAATATGCATTCAGCGCGCTAGGATACATGTCAGTGGTGACAAACTGTGCGATTTTCGGTCTGCATTCTGGACTTCTGGACAAGCTGTTCCCTGACATAACATTGGTCGCGATTCTTGTCTCCATTACGATCATGGAGCATGTGATGATCGGTGTGAAGGTATGCATCGAGATGTTTGTTCCTGACATGCCAACGACCGTTGTGGATGCACAGCGGATGCGTCATGCAGCCATGCGAAAGAAGGCGTTGCTACAAGTGGAGTTGTCATCTCGAAAGCTACAGCTGGAAAAGCGTCGCTCTGAGCTTGGAATCACCGATGACATGGATGCAATTCCTACCAACCCAGAAGAAATAAAGGAATGGGTTAAACAAGAACAAGATCGACGACTGCAACTTGAGGACGAAGTGAAAGGCTTGAATGAACTCTATATGAAATGGATTCGCGAAGAGCAAGCGAAACGCAAGCGAGTTGAGCAGAAACTAGCGCTGGCTTTGAAAACGAGGTAAATTCCTGGCCTCTTATATAGCGTTGATTATAGGGGTCTAACGAGTGTGATCTCTGGTGTCAGCAGTAACATCTGCAACAACAACAGCGAGGGCGTTACGACGGCGTCGAAGGACTCGTGATTTTCTGATGTCATCTTGCACCAATTTCTCATAATAATCGGCATCACTTCTTGCTGCTTTTTCAGTATATTTCTTTTGAGTGCAGTGGTATTCGGCTTTATTTTCTCGCCCGCGTAAGCAAGAAAGGCAACAAATACCAGCAGTTCTATCCAGCAAACGTTCCGTTGGGGTCAAAAAGAGGAGGCACGCCATAGCCAGCACAAATGCGTGCGCAAAAGAAAATCTCGTAAATTCTTTATTCGAATGCTATCCGGTTAGTTACTTTCGAAGGGAGAGTTTATATGCCTATCGTGCGTTTGTGCAGTCGAGACTGACACTTTCCTTGCTAATTTGCTTGCGGTAAATTCGTTTTTACGAAAAAGTAGGTCCATTGGAGATCTAAAGAGAGCCTCGGCAGACTAAAATCCTGTGCATGATCATTTCATATTGTTATCACTTTTTTACTGTACACGGACGTGTCCTCTCCAAGTGCGTAGCCCGCAGCTTCTGCTTCTTCTTCTCTTTTCCGCCCCACGTCAACCCCACCATCATTCCGCCAGTTTGTTCTTTTAAGTTTGCGCGGATAAACCGCCCACCTGTTCTTATTTGTTTCTAGTTGTTTCTATGGATTTTACTTGGAGGAGAGGAGGGGGAGGACGAGCGGACCGGTCTGTACTTGAACCGGCGGTTCCGACTTCCCCCCACTCACCAAAGCGCGCGCAGCGGAGGGAAGAACGCCCGTGGGGATTCCGCTCGCGGTCGCTTAGTCGCAACAAGCAGCAGTCATGGCCTCCAGTCAAAGCGACCTCGACCGCCAAATCGAGCAGCTCAAGCGCTGCGAATACCTCAAGGAGTCCGAGGTCAAGGCGCTTTGCCAGAAGGCGCGCGAGATCCTCGTGGACGAGAGCAACGTACAGCGTATCGATGCGCCCGTGACGGTACGATGGGAATGATATCAGGAAATGGAGGCGACGTGGAGTCTGACGAGAGCGAATTGCTGCGCTTGTTGTGGGAAGATTTGCGGTGACATCCACGGCCAGTTCTATGACCTGAAGGAGCTGTTCAACGTCGGCGGCGAGTGCCCCGAGACCAACTATCTGTTCATGGGTGACTTTGTGGACCGAGGCTTCTACAGTGTCGAGACCTTCCTGCTGCTGTTGGCGCTCAAGGTTTGTCGACAGCGCTGTTGTGATCATAAAATGGCTACACAGCCACTCGAGCGTGGGACTCACTACGCTGTCTGCTGCAGGTGCGCTACCCCGACCGGATCACGCTGATCCGCGGCAACCACGAAAGCCGCCAGATCACGCAGGTGTACGGCTTCTACGACGAGTGTTTGCGCAAGTACGGCTCCGTGAACGTCTGGCGCTACTGCACGGAAATCTTTGATTATTTAAGTCTCTCGGCCATCATTGAAGATAAAATCTTTTGCGTCCACGGCGGCCTCTCGCCCTCCATCAACACACTGGATCAGGTGCGGCCTGCTCCAAGCGCTGGCGATGCTCTGGATCATTGTCATCTAACTGTTGCGGTGGTGCACAGATTCGCATCATTGATCGAAAGCAGGAAGTGCCTCACGATGGAGCCATGTGCGACCTCATGTGGTCGGACCCTGAAGGTACGAAAGCATATTCTTTGTCATTTGCATTGGTGCTAAATGCTGCAATCTGCGGTGTAGACATTGACGGCTGGGGTCTGAGTCCTCGTGGTGCGGGCTATCTCTTTGGTGGTGACGTGGTGGAGAAATTCAACCAGACAAACGACATCCAACTCATCTGCCGAGCACATCAACTGGTCATGGAAGGCCACAAATCCATGTTCAACAATGCACTCGTGACAGTCTGGTCGGCGCCGAATTACTGCTATCGATGCGGCAACGTTGCTGCCATTTTGGAATTGGACGAGAACCTGGAGCAGCGTTTCAAGGTGCGATATTGCTGCATCACTAGCTCGTTCCCTTGGATTTGCTGACGCAGTTGATTGAACCAATGCAGATTTTCGAGGCAGCGCCGCAGGACGCTCGTGGTGTGCCCGCGAAGAAGCCGGCTCCCGATTACTTTTTGTAGGCGCCTGCATTGCGTGTGGGCTTGAGATTTAGGCGTGCGTGTGTGGGCAAAACCTTGCGGGTATCAATACTAGTGTATCCTCAAGCAAGAGCTCTTATGGCAAGGAAGAAGAAGAAGAAAACAGGAAGAAATACCACAACGGTCGAACGGCTTGGAAGCAGGCGCGAGACCGACCAAGCACATCGAGCGACGGGGGAAGCATACAGAGAGAGAGAGAGGAGAGATGGAAGGCAATTGCAGTAGTTACCATCGCAGTGGCAAGTGCTGTTGGACTTTGGTTTATAGTCAGTCATTCTATCCAAAACAAAACAAAAATATTCTGTTTTTGCCCCTTTATGTAGTTTTTATATTTGAATTTTGAGATAATTGAGAAGACGTATTCGTACTTAAGCGGAGCTTGCTGGCGCACTGCTGCGAAGGGAAAGCTGCAATGCGCGCATGGGCCGACGAGTGGCAGAACGCCAAGCTCAAGCTCTGTGTGCGCAATGAGGAGCTGTTTCACGGTAGGAACGTGGAGTGTGTGTGCTGATCTACTGCCTTTGTGTTGGAATGACGCTGTGCTGCGGACAGGGGAGACCGTGGCGCTGGTCTTGCGCGTATATCCTCCAGAGGAAAACGTGGGCCTTGGAGCATCTTCTGCGGTCTCGCAGTCCAGACGCAGTCGCTGGCAGACACACTTGGAGGAAGCGCATGCGGTGCTGACGCTAGTAGACGACTCGAGCGCTGAGACCCATGAACGACCGCTGTTTGAGCAGGAAACGCAGCTGCTGCATTATCTACCGAAGAAGAAACTTGAGGCAAGTGGAGTCGAGAGCGGTGTCATCGTCTCTGAAACCGATCAGGGGAACGATCGTGAAGTCGACGACGCGAATGCTGTGGTGTTTCGGTGTGCCGAGTTCGTGCTCAAGACGCATTCCGAGTATTGGCATCGACCATTGCTGCTGGCTTTGACCGTCACGATCCCTGGGAACGCACCAGAGCCGCTGCCTGTGTCCACAGAGACGTATCTGTCCGAGTCTTTTGTGCAGAATCACCTGCTGCGACTGATTCGAGAGCAGACGATGCCCATGCCGTCGCTCACTCGACGTATTGAGCAAGAGATCCGAGTGAGCAAGCCACTACAGATCAAAATGGAAACGAGATACGTTGGAAAGGAGCGCGTATGCATTGTAGCCAAGGCAATGAACTGCCATGCGACGCTTGAAGTGGATGTGCTTGATCTGCAATTGCATTTGAATCAGCCGTCGTTTAGTGTTCGCCCACGTGTGAAGCTGTCCAAACACGGAAAAGGAACCGCAGAAAATTCAGTGGATCATGCGGAGAGAAGTATCCAGCGTCGTTTCCGAATCGTAAATGACAGCAGAGATCCATTTCCAGTTCGGATGCAACCCAAGGAACAGTACAATTTTCTGCATGTGTTAGAAGCAATCGACTTGCCACATTCGCTTGCAGGGCATGAAGGACAAATCAGGAAAAGAATGGAAGATAAACGGCATCAATCAAGCAGAACACCTGCCAGTGACAATGAAGATGCACGTGAAACTCATGGCAATAGCAACGTGGCACAGCAAACGCTACTAACGCTGTCGTGGCAGCCCCACGATTCATCGACTGTGATCACGGAACATCACACTATCATATGGAATCCACGCCAGCCCGACCCATCAGATGCGACGACGCCGGAGAATGCTTTTCCGTCTAGTGAGATATATTTTAACGCTCGTGGAGATCCGCTGTATCCAATTACGTTGGATGCTTCTGCTGCAAGAAGAAGCGTCGGAGTGATGAATGAGCAGTTCAGTTGCGTGAAGATGGATAAGGATTCACCTCTACGAGTGGCGTTAACTCTTGTGCCTGCGAGCCAAGAAGTCGTGATTGGACGTACGATCACGCTATGTGCCTTAGTTTCGAATCGCTCGAGTGGCTCAAGCTTCGATCTGACGCTAGTTTTTCCTCCATCCAAGAACGACCTTAGGGAGCATCCTTATTCAGCAAGTTCTTCAAGCATGGATTTGAACTGGCTTGGCTTTGAAGCGTCGCACCGATTGGGGTAAGTTCTGCCTATAATAACGTGCGTTCGGGCACATACGACGCGCCAGCTCATTTATGATTTGAGATTGCTTATGTATCTGCATCGTCGTGTGGCTAATCTCCGCATGTGACCTTTTGCACGTTTTCTCTGTGATAGGTTGGTCGGTCCCGGAATGACAGTTCGCAAGAGCGTTCACTTAGTGTTTATCCGGTACGGTATGTGCGATCTGAATGCTATCGTTTTGGTCGACACCCTGTCGCGCACGTGTTTTCTTCCAGGCGGATCGTCGTTTGCACTGGGCGTTGCACCGGAGGTTTTCCAAATGGAATAGATGAGGCTTCCCATGAGTCTTCGTCGAGCGTTGCGCGACGCTTCCTACGTGAACTGATGGAAAAAGGAGAGAAGGAAAAATAGAAAAAAAGAAAGAAAAACTGTGTGAAAACGCTGTTCGGGCAGTATGTGCTGAAGGCTGAGCGAGCGTCGTGGACAAGCAAAAGGCTTCAACAGGGCCAATCTATTGAGAATCCAGTCAGCCGTCACGGTAAAACGGTACGGAGTAAAAGTAGTAGATCAAAGAAACAGAGGGTGACCCCACACGCTTGAAACCAAGCCCACCTGCGAACGCGGTGTGCGGGCGCTCCTTCATCCTCACGCTGCACCGCGATGATGGAGCACCGTGATGCATCTCTCGTAAGGACTCCAAGCGCGCGATCGCTCTCAATAAGCACTGCTCAGGAATACGATGAGATGGCCTCTGACGAGGCCTGTAGCGTATGGCAGTGCAGACCGACTATCGCGATGGGATCTGAAGCAGGTGACTCAGAGCGCAGCTATTCCGAGTCCTGCGTGGTTTCTGCATGGAGCAGAGATTCAGATGACCACGCTAAAGGAGACGACTCTGGCAATTTGGTGGAGCCTACGAAGCGTAATGAGAATGAGCAGGCAAGGCCGGAACCGAAGGTGAAGTTATTGTCCTTGCGCGGATTCTCAAATGCACACGCTCTGAAAAAGAAGCTTCCACCTCGAGATCCAGGATATGCAGTGTCGACACCAACCGCGCTGGATGCGTATTGCGCTGGGGCTGTCAAAGTGAGCAAGCAAAAGGTCCCCGCAAAAAAATTTCAGCATTATGCATCATCATCGACGCCAACAAGTTTCGATCCTTTTGATGAGAAGATCGAAATGGACAAAAAGCTGGCAGGTTATCGTCAATCTCGAGCGCCTCCTACGCCTTCATATATGCATAATGCAGCTGACGATCGACTGGCTTTGCGAAAGAAGTGGCCATTCCAGGCTCGTATACAGGTGCCTAATGCAGGAACCGACCCGTTTAGCAAAAAATCGCGTGCGCATTATCTAAGCGAACCAGCGTCTAAGTTTTCAACCGTGGAAAATTCGAGGGAAAAGCTTGAAATGAAAATGAAGCGAAAACAAGAAGCAGATGAGTGTGCTATCCAAATGCATGATGGTCAATCTTCATCATCAATGGCGCCTTCGTTGCAGCATCCACCTGTCGTATTTTATTTGAAGCCGACTCATGCGTATGTGATCTTATTTACCAGTACTGCTGCATTGCATTGTGCAATTTTCAACTTTGGGCTGGAACTTCGTCGGCTTCTTGCGGTGGATCTGCTGCCGTTTGGCGTATTGCTGCTTCTTTGTTGGGTTTTGATTGGATTTGTGAGTTTTATCGGCGGCTGGATTGGTGATCTAGTCCACGACCGTATTTTGTTCCTTCGACGAATAGTCTTGCTGTGGTTGTTTGGAGTCATTGCATTCCACATCCCGTACTGTGAATTATCTCCATTGGTTTCGCTGGTTAGTCTCATTGTTGGATTTCCCTGTGCCTTTGTGGCGCACGGGATTATAACCCCAAATGTGATCGTTTTGGGATCGCGCACCATCAAGGAAAAAATTAATAAGGATCAAGTACGACACGTCATTCCTGAAGCAGTTTGGAATTCTGCTATTTCGTCCGGAACTTGTAACGAGCTGCCAAACAGAGCGCATCAATCGTTGCAAGATAAGAAGAGGCGACGATTTATTACGCAGGTAGCCTACTGCAAGCATGTGTCATCTTGCTTTGCAGTGTCCATTGCTGGATCTGCATTAGTCCAGCTCTATTTCTTTTTACTTGTTGATTTGGATTTCTCCGAGGATACGACGTCAACGGCGATGCTGGTTGCATCTCCTGGTTTCCTTTGTATGGCTAGCTCTAGTTTTTTGCTAGCTATGGCATTGGCTTGTTTTTTTGTGGAGACCAATAACCATTGTACACCAGAGCTAACCAATCTTGAACGAAAGTTAGCGCTCACTGAATCAGCAGATTCATTCGTGACGTGGAAGGAATTTCGTCGTCTCTGCAAACGCGTTCGTGTTGGCAATGCAATAGTGTGCTTTTTGCTAATTGTATTCTTGGGAGTAAGCTCTGCTCTGATATCCTGCTTCGTGGTACCGGAATCATCAATCGCGCTTCCGTTGACTGCATTTTTGTCAATCACTGTGGGGTCAGTGTTGTCGATGCTTGTGAGTTTGCTTCAATTGAGTCCTGACAAGAAGCTGTTCGTCGAATGTCCCAACATCGGCATCTCGGCCCGGCGACTATATGAATCTATTTTGATGGTTGCTTTCAGCTGTGCGTCGATTTTCTCGGCGTTTCTTCGTGCTCAATTGTACACAGTGCTGGTGGCCCAAATGTGTCAGCTGGACTTGAATGTGCCTGGAATGAGTGTTCAATTCCATCCTGAGATTATTGGTGCGTTATCAAGTATCGTGTCATTGGCGTTTATCCCGGTTTACCAGAAACTGTTGGAAGTAATATTGAAACGCAGTGCCAAATCTGAATCTGATAGCGAGAGTGCGAAGCCTTCGCCATGGTCACCGTCGCGCCGAATCTCATATGCCACACTGCTGAGCCTTCTTGCTTTTTTTATGTCAAGTGTGGCCGAGCTCTACCGCAGGAACTCGGTGATGATCCCAGACAAGCAACGGCATTGCTATAAGGGCTATCATGCTGACCTCAGTTTTCTCTGGGCAACTCCTCACCTTGTCCTCGCTGGTGCATCTGACGCGCTGTTTCGAGTGAGTTTGCAAGAGGAGTTTTTGAGTACAACACTGGCATCACGTTGGCCAGGGCTCGTTCAAGGCGTGGTGGCCCTCTCCGAGATGATAGGGTTTTCGTCAGCGCTGGTACTGGCGTCTTCTCTGTCGCCGTGGTTTTTTCGGCCAGATGCGAGTGACTTCGTGCTGTTGCTGCTACTGGTGGCCACGAGCATTGCATTCTTCTACGTAATGTTGAAGCGGCTGGCGCAGAAAATCGCCTGTGGTCGTATCCGTTAGCGTGCGAAGTTGCGAAGCTTAAGCAATATTTAGGTCTTTAGTTCGTTATGGATGCATCCTCCTGATAAGAATACGACTTTATTTGTAGTACGCAAGAACATTTCAATGCCATGGTGAATATTTTCAATACCGCGCTCTAACTCTAGCTCTTTGTTTTTCTACAGCCAAGGGTACCACGTTGGGTACATTTCCCGCTGTCGTTCAGGGCTCGTGGTGATCTCCAGCAGCTCACGAACGCTCTTGCCGCGCTGGCTGTCGCTTTCCTTCTTGAGCGAAATGCCACGAATGCGTTCCATGACCAGACTCACATTGGCCTCCACACGCTGCTGCACTTGGCTTTCAATACGTCGTTGCGCCTGTTGTTGCTGGGACGACGCCGAATCGCCTGACCCTGCTGCTGAAGCAGCAGATGAAGGTAACCGAGTCTTTGATGTGTGCCACGAAAGCAGGTCATCGCGGAAAAATAGGCAAAGCTGGTTGCTCAAAATGTCTTCTTCGCTCATCAGTGCTTCAGCTGTGGCTGCCATCACAATGCTGAATGGTCCTTGGACTCCAGGCCGAGTAATAAAATTCTGCAGATTGCGCGTCAATCGGAACGGCATGGACGTGGCAGCCTCCAAAATGCCGCTACTAGCGTATCCTGGTCGCAACTCGGTGCTGAAAAGATACATAAATAAGGTAAGTACAGATGTACAAGCATAATTGCAGCAGCGCATTCAGCATACCTCACGACACGACCCGTGCGTCGCGAAAACAGAATGCGATGTGGTGCGCGATCACCCACAAAAAGCGCAAACGACAGGAATGATGAAAGTGCCAGATGCTTGGTAAACTCATTGCGGAATTGGAAGTAAGCGTCACTGTGCATGGAGATACCGTGAACATACTTGGCGAGCAACGTTTCGGGCACATGCGATTCACAAATCTCGTCAAAAGCATTTGCTTTTGCCTGCGCGACACGTTCATCCTCCTGCTGTGTCGTGTCGTTCACGGCTGCTGCGTATGCTTCACTAATGCGTTCGCGATATAATTCAACCGGAAAATCTGGGTCTTTTTCCTGCACCTTGCAATCGCGTTCGTAGACCTAAAATCACATATGTATGAGTTAGCCGTCGGTGAGATAATGTTTCTAACATGAAGAGCTGTTGCGTACCTCGCCCAATGTTACAACATCGCGGTTGTCTTCGAGCAATCGGACACGAGGCGTAAGTGGTATAATCTTCGGGATGTGGAAAACTGTGTTGCGTGTCTTGGCTTCCTTATGGCGCAACAAAAGCCGATTGAGAAGCAGACACATCTGCATCATACGCTCATCCGTGCGAGTAATGTGCGTCATAGCATACTGCACTAGGAAGTAGTACGTGCGACCATCACTGCCTCCCATAGCCACTCGGCGCTGCGTAAATCCATTGCGCAACAAGATATCCACTGTGCTCTCAAAGTGAAGAATGCGTGCATGCAGGTCTTTGATGGGCTCGCTATCCGAAATGTACTGACCGGGGACTTCCATTGTCGCACTACTGAGCTCAATCAAGTGACGGCTGCAGTGCTCGAGATACAATTTGCCAGCGTTTCGTTTGCCCACTTTCTTCACGCGTAGTTGAAGCAGATTCTTCCAGCGCTTCAAGCGATTCATTGTCTCGTACAGAGTCGTTTCGTTTGTCGCTTTCGTAGAATCCATGCTACAAAATCCAAGCAGACATTTAAATCATAGTCAGTTTATGAAAGTACGAAGCATCGTCAATAAATACGTACCGTGCATCGTCATCACTGATATCAGGTGCAAAATCCCGCTGAAACGCGTCCTTAAACTCCTCCACAAACCTCATGTGCTTTTCATTTTTCTGGTGCGGCAACAGAACAAACAATTTTCGACACACACGCGCAAGCGCAGCACGCAGCATCTTGGGCACCAGCTCTGTTTTGGTCAGTCGTGGAAGCTGGTAGCACTTGAGAAGCAGTGCGTGAACTGCAGTCAAGAGTTCTTCTTCTGGTTCAGGTCGGAAGCGCGTGATCATTTCCTCCAGCATGCATTCCATCTCGAACGTTAACGAGTCGTGCGAACGACGCAGGAAGTTCAGCAGATCTTCCGTATATTGTACCAGTCCCACTTCGGTCTTAGGCGAATCAACCTGGGATGCCAATTTATCTCGCCAGCTCTCAAGGCTCAACACCGCACTTGGAGAGACTCCAAACGCCGATGGCGCATGACGAGCGGGACCGACAAGTCCGGAAATCTCCTGGATCTGTGCGCCAGTTAAAGTTGACGGAACTGCGACAACCTGACCAGTCTTCGTTCGGTAATACAACGCATTGAGTGGTAGGTCAGAGCCCGAATAATTTCCACCTGAGGCATTAGAGGTCGGAGTAGGAGGATGTGAAACATTTCCAGCACTGGACGGAGTCGGTGGTACTCGAGCCGCATCAGCATTGGCCACCATGGCACTATCGCGATTCTCGAGAAAAAAAGCTCGCATTGTGTAGTACAGCGCTTGAGGAAATTTGGCTGATAGCCCACGCAGTAGACCACGAATCTGTAAGGTGAAAACAACATTAGTAAGAGCGCAAGTAATTCTGTACCAATAAACCACAATACCTGAGGGGCTTCCGGACGGCCGAGGGCCATCAACAGCTGAGGAATCCAAATTATCCAGATCCAAATTGGAAGCTGCTTTCCGTGGGTTTCAAACGCTTGAATCAAAATGCCATGCTGATCGTCCATACTCAGCAGCCAAAGTACTCGAGCGATCATCAATCGAGCCGAATTACAGCGATGGTGAATTGCTTGAAGATAACAAGCGATCGTTTGCGACGCAAAATTTAATTCTTTTTGCTCCACAAATAGTCGGTAGCAGTAATGGCCCCATGAGAGCCAGCCCTTGCCATAGCTATCACAGATCTGCAGACAGTGTGAAAAGGTTTGATTCGCCTCGCCCAAATTGCCCATTGCCTCCAAAAAGAGTGCCTTCAACCGGAACATTTCAGCCTTTTGTCGCAGACTGAAGTAGTCCAGATTCGTGTTGTTTAAAATACTTAGACCTCCAGTGTAGTCGGTCGAGCTTTCGTAGCAAATGCTGACCTGCTCACGGAGCTTCGAAAAAGCATCTTGCACATCCATAGCTTGCACTGCGTACAGCTTGGACAATGCACCCAGACAGACATCCGGTAAATGCTGCTTTCTCGCAGTGTGAGCCAGTTTGATCACAGACCAAGGGCTATCGTGCATACAGGCAAGCATCTGAGCATCACTCCATGAGAATGTCGTCTTCACCACGTGGAACATATGCGACCGCCACGTGAGAATATCGTCCCATAGCAAAATGGGCTCCCACTTGTTCGGCAATCTCTCTCTCCAAGTGTTAATAGACGGCTTGAGGTTCGGAAGCGTGTGTATCTGGCTTGCGTGCTTGATGTCGGTCATCATTTGAATAGACTCTTTGACTTCCACGAACTTGTGGAATAAATGCATAAGCGGAATATGCGCTCGCGAGAGGACACGAGGCAAACCTTGCCATTGTTGCAGCGCAAGTTCTGACGTTTGTGCAACCAAACTGTCGACCGCAATGCGCTTGTCTCCATCCAAAATCGCTATGTATAGTCTTTGCAGGCACGTCTGGGCGCAGCCTAATTCAGCCGCTGACTGCATCGATGGGGACAGCAGCAACTGTTTGGCAGAATTCCAATCTCCTCGCTTCCACGCGCAATCCAGCAATAGATCCTGATTTTGCGTAGATTTTGCGAAGTCGTTCATCAGCTGCCACTGGCAAAGCTGCTTAGCGCAGCCGACCCAACGCTCTTCCCACAAACGGAGCTCGAAAAGATTCACGTCTTCCACGCTGACACGTCCGCTTTGAGCCTTCGAAAGCGCCTTGAAGTACTCTTCTTGAGCTTCATGAACACACCCGAGAGCCTCAAGCATCAGCGCAGTTGCTGTTTCAGGCTGCGATACATTCTCGTGGCTAAGCCCAATGCGAAGATCGTCTTCGCTTAGCTGTTTGCACAGAGAGCTCAATGCTTCGATCCAGCGTAGTCGACTCTCGATACTAAGTCGAGGGTTTTCAACTTGAAATTCGCAAATGCGTACGGCACAGCTCCAGACGTCGTATACTGATGCCAAATGCAGTACAAGTTCGGGCGTAAGCACAGGTACAGAGGGACCAACAGTCACGACGCCGTTCATCAGGGTCTGTACCACGTTAATTCGCCGTGGAGCAGCATATAACGGAACATTGAGGTCACGCTTATTGAACTTCGATGCCAGAATTTTCATCAGATTCGACGCAACTTCGGATTGCTCTGGTTGATTTATTACGTTCCAAGTAGCTGAGAACAGATTCACCCACAAGTTTGCGGCAATATCCAAATCAATGTGCGCGAGATTCCTTAGCGAGTCCGTAATCTCCGAGGCCTTCACATGGCGATGTTTAGCCAGGAATGCTGCATGCGCAACCAATTGCGGTGTTGCTGCATCGATATAATCATGAGCCTTGGGTCGGTCAGAACGAGGTTCAGAAACGACGGGCTCCGAGTCCGGAAGAATTGCACTTAGCAACGTTTCGATAGCAATAACCGGCCAGTATCTTGTGCCACAGGTTTGCCAATCCTGGCGAAGCACAAGCTGCAATCGTCCAACAGGTCCAGGTCCAGCACTTGTAATAAAATATTGGAGAAACTGAGCACGAATTTTTGGATCAGGAGCTAACAAGCCAGCCATGAAATGGCTTGTCAGGCTCAAACTTTGAGACGTCGGACTGATATGTAATTGCGACTGCTTGGTGTCGCTTGGGTCACAAAGTTTCAACACCAATCGGTAGTACTCTTCATTCAATGGCATCGCTGATATCTCGTTTAATCGGTCAAACGAGGACATTTTTGCGAGCAACGTCATTTTGTCCTTTGTCGTCAAGAGCTGGCGCACATCCGACGTTACTAGATGAGCCACAATTTTCGTGATCTGGAGAAGCAACGGGATATTTGTTGAACTTTCAAGGCAATGCACAAGCAGGCTGGTATATAGCCGACGGTGGTCACTCGTCGAAAACGAGCACTTGGATAAAAGTACGTAGCACAGGATCAGAAGCTCATTTGAAGTCTTTCTCGCTGCCATAGAAGCCACATTCAGTATCTTCTTCTTCTGTGTTCCAACCGTTTTCTGAGACGCTCCACCGGCCATCCCGGCACTTTGATCTTTCATTGCAGCGTTGCTCACGCCATTTTCACTGGAAGCGTTTGCGGCTCCAGCAGCCGTCGTGGTCTTTTTCTTTTGCTTGTCTTCACGAGCATCCCGTTTCTTCAAATGACGCACCATGTTGTTCACTGATAAGCTCGATCTTCCAGCTTGCATTTGATTCCATTCATCAACTATTGCGAGCGCAGGAGTTGCCATGACACGGTTCCGACCAAACGAATCCAAGCCAGCTCCGTTGTCAAGCACGCTTGCATTGGACGACCCAGTCTTAGCACTACTTGATGCTACGTGCACTAAGTGCTCGCGCGTCAAACGCTGCGCTAATTTCAGCAAAGCCAGCGTGAAGTGATCTGCGAGCTCAGGTGCAGATTTTACGAGAGAGCTTAACAACCGGATCGTGAATTCACCGGGGCAACTTGTAGGCGACGAGGCAACGCGCGGATTATGGGCAAAGAGAAGTCTCATGCGAGCAGTCTCATGGTTGATGAGGGGGTTTAACGCGCTTGGGGTCTTTTGACGCTTTGCTGTCCCTTGTTGCCCGCTAATTGTTGCAGGAACTGTTCCTACTGGTGTAGCTGCTGCAACCGCTGGAATCTTGGACTCTGTACCCACTGGTGTACCAGTCGAGTTTGCAGCTTTCGTTTTCGCTTTGACTCCTGGGGCAGCGCCATTTGTAGCTGCAGGTGTCGCAGATGTACCAGTCGCGCCGGCAGCCTCGGGAAGTACTGATGCTGCACTCAATAACCGTTCATTGATAATTTCCTTGAGCCATGGATAAAACTTGCAAGCCACCAGCTGCTGGGGTGCACGTGATGGGGGATACAGCTACCACATCGAGAGAATGTCAGTGTTAGCGCATTTGCTGTTTTCAATATTTTAATTGAGAAAACGCTTACCTCGACCATTCGCTGCAAGAAATTCGTCAGGCTTGCCTGGATTTCTGGATTCTGGCGGTCAAAACATGGCTCCAGCAATTTCATAATGCGCGGGGCATACTGAACGATGTACGGAATAGGCCTCGTAGACAATGAGACTACTTCGGGAGCAATCAAAGAATTCAAAATACCCAATACAGCATCCAGAATCGCCAAAGACGACAACGGGGCACCCTTCGGGACCGAGAAAAATGGTGGCATGGATGGGGGCTGAACATGTGCAGTTGGCTGCGGAGTTCCACCAGGTGACGAAGTGCTAGGAAGCGCAGCAGTTTGTTGGTGACGAATCACCGCCTCCGCTGTTACAGCAATCAACTTGTCGAAATAGGAAAAGCGGATCGATGCCGACGGCCACAGATGCAAAGCCTTATCAAACAGCTCCCCACAGGTTTTAGACAATCGACTGGTTTCTTGCTTGTCAGCTGACGCCAGCGCAAACCTAAATGCGAAGTTCACAACCAAATCAATCATTGCTGGGCTTAATTCAAAATCATCCTCATTTGCCCCATATCCCATCACTTCTGGTAGCACTTGCGCTGAAGATTCGTCTTGCTCATTTGGAGTTTCAGAGCTCGTGGTTGCTGCAATCGCAACACCTGAAGTATCTTCCGCCTTTCTCTTCTTGGCTGCTGATTGGGCGTCGATAAAATCACCTAACTCGCTAATTTCACGCTTGAGCTCATTTGATCCACTTTCCTTACCTGCCAGCATATTGACCTCTCTTGTTGCAAGACGTTCTTGGCGAGTTTGCTCCCATGAAATCACCAAGTCCACAATACTAACCGCAAGTCGGCGGTTGTCGGGAGTACTACTTGGAGGAATCGCCAAACGGTTCAATGAATTTACCATAAGTGGAACAAACTGTCCTCGGAATGGATAAAACAATGCTGGTTGGCGAACAATCAAAAACCAAATGTGAACCAATTGGCCCAGAATGTGGCCTTCCTCGTAAGCGATCTTCTTAGTCCATTTGATCGCCTTTATAAATTCATTAGACGGTAGGCGGCTGGGTAACGCAGGAAGTAGGATATCAAATGCCTTGCGAACCAAAAATCGCGAATCCATATCATGCGTACGAAGCAAAGCCACATACACCTGAAGTACAATTTTCGGCGGCGTATCATACACCGAAATAAATCGGCAAACGTTCACGTAAGCCCAGAGCTTCGACATTAAATCGTGGGCTTTCAAGTGGTTCCAAGCAAATTTAATGACTTCCTTGCGATGGTCAGTGACGTACTTGCTCATGTGCTGGATCAGCAAAGTTCCGAGCTTCAGAAGCTCAATACGAAGGCTATGCATTGTCTCTTGCGGGTAATCCTTGCTGGCCAAGATTTCACGAAGCATCCACATGACCGTGTCAGCATCAAGTACTTCGACGTTGTCGATAGTTGGGTCTTCGAACGACATTGTGAGCACAGGCATGACAAGCAACTGGATCGCGTGAACTTTAAGCTCCTCTGTAGCACCCGGTTCTCGAAGCATTCGCAAGAACAGTCGAATAATCGTGCGCTTGTTTGCAGTCGAGTACTTTGCTGCCACTTCATCGCGGTAAAACTGCTGAAGAAAGCTGAAATCAAACGACGAGCGATGCAAAAATACAGTCAACATGTCCAGCAACACCTGAACATCATCTGGTTTAGCGCGACAATAGGTGATCAGACACTTGATCAGCAATTTGGATTCAAGATGATACTTGATCGGCAAACGATCTTGAGCCATTAGTCGTTGGACACGAGCGGATGATCGCCAGAGTTTTCGCAGGCAATCAATCACTACTGTTTGAGAAGCGAGCCAAGCGGGATGTAACTTGCTCACTGAACGAATAAGTCGTAATCCTTGGTAATGAAGCTCCAGAGCCTCTTGCTGCGTTTTAGAGGCGAATGGCCCCACAGTTGTCGTACTCGTAGAGTTAAGAGCAAGCGATGAAGCAATTCCCTGATTTTGCGCCCGCGCAAGTTTTGCTTGAGCCTGGGCTTTTGCTCGGTGGACATAAGTCGCTTGAGCTTGCTTTGCCTTTTCTTGGGCTTGAATCGGTTTTAGTCCTTGGGCTTGTGCAGCAGCAAGAGCTTGTGCATGAACCTTTTGCGCGTTTACTTGAATCTGAGCGTGCAACTGCTGAGCCTGCTGCTGAGAGACGAGAGGGCTGATTCCCGGACTAGCTAACGGACTCGGCAGCGATGTCGACGAAACCTGATTTTGCGCCTTAGCGATATAATCCTTGCTTACATGCTGCGCTTTTGCCTGAGCCTGCACAAGTGATAAACCTTGAGCTTGAGCGGCGGCAAGCGTTTGTGCATGCAGTTTTTGCGCATTTGCTTGGATCTGGACTTGGGACTGAACCTTCAGAGCCTGCTGAGCGTTCACTTGAGCTTGAGCCTTTGCAACGTAAGCTGCACGCGCTTGCATTCCCCTTGCTTCTGCGACTGTTGCAGTCATTCCTTGAGCCTGAGCACTTGCTACTGCTTGTGCTGCGGCTTTTTGAGCATTTACCTGGATTTGAGCTTGCACTTTAAGATCATCTGCCGACTCGGTCCCCTTGAGATCACCAAAAGCCGTGGCATTTAACTTGGAGGCTGCAACAAAGGTAGCTGCAACAACAGCTTCTGCTCCGCCGTCTCCGATAATAACAGCACGGATAGGAGCTGCTTCAGGCAACTTGATCAACTGCTGAAAAAGCGAAGAATACTTGGCATCAATTAGGCGTTCGCGCTTCAAGAAATACGCGACCGTAAGCGACGCATAGCGATTAAGGAATCGAGTCAAAGGGATCCGGTACGGAGAGCTCAATCGTCCGTAGTTTCCATACTTTGGTAACACTGCTTCAAGCTCCACAATGCAGTTAATGAGTGACTCCAAAAATGAATCGTTTGGAGGTAGCAAATTAAAAAGATCAATAATCGCAGCAGCGACTGCTGGCTCTTCTCCACGCTTCCAAATTGATGCTTTAATAATACGATCCGGATCACGCCATTGCTTCAAATGCTCTAATAATTTCTCCCCTAGAGTAACGTTGAAACAATTGCTGAGCAAGGTAAGTAGGCGGGCTAGTCCATCAAGCAGAGGCAAATTCAATTTTCGATAATCTGCCAAATTCAGCAGCACTGGTCGTAAGCATTGCTGAAGCAGCTCTTTCGGTAACGCGATATCCTTGTTTTGTTTGTTTAACTGAATCACGTCAGTCAATGCCTGTTGTGCACACGCAACAAGTTCCGCTGGCTGTCCAGTTAAATACCGGAAAAAAACGCCCACAAAGCGATTGCGAGCCTCGTGATGCTGATTAAAATCATGCGGAGACGCAAGAAACGCGGCACGCAGTAATTTTACAGCAGCTATTCGTAATTCACACCCTTGGGACAAACCAAACGGGTACTCCTGCGCAGACACCGTTGAGCCAGAATTCGGAAGGGACGCTCCCGTGCTTGAAAAATCAGCAGAAGCGCCAGACCCACCATCAATTCTTGACGCTCCTGAGGTTATTGAATCTTCTGAGATTAATCGCCATACTTCTTGAAGAAAAGCCATAAGATCTTTCGTCAGCGTAAAGATTGGAGGCTCCAGAGAAAGAGCATACGCCATCGCATCCACGTAACCTGTACGAGTGCTAATGGGCAACGTACGAATATTGCAACCCATTATCTGTTTACTGATCAACTGGTGGTAAGGGAGCAGTAAAGCTGAAGCAGTCGTACTTGACAGCATTGCAAATACTGCGATACATTCTTTTGCATACTGGCGGGTCGGAGCCTTGGAGCTCATAAAATCAATGACAAACATTTGCAGAATTTCCGTATCGTGGAAAGCAACACACGCCAGAAAATCTTCCTTCTTTATTCCAGCTGGAAGATCTTCCGCGAACTCAGACCGTACAGTCCAACCTTTCTTAAGCGTGAGTAGCAAGGCTTCACCGGCTTCCACACTAACAATTGCACTAACCTCAGCCGGGTGATCGGATAACACAAAAAGTAATGCCTTAATGATCGTCAATTCATTTTCATGGCACCACTGGGGCTCCAGCAATTCCACAAGATATCGGAGACCAAGAGTACCTCCAAGTTTCTTGCGCCAACTACTTTTGTCATAGCAAGCATGCGAGAACACTTCGCACATGCTATTAAACAACGCCCCTCCCTGGTGGACTGCCAATTTAGCAGACCCATAATATTTTGTTGCAGCAACTACCATATGCTTCAAAGCTTGCTTACCGCCGTCGACAACTTGCGAATCGGACGAGCTTAACACGTCCAAAATTGCTTGGTGGAAAGCATAGATATCATTCGTCAGATCATCATCGTTAATGTTCGTGGCGCCATACGCAGCCTCCCGCAGCGTTTCGATGCGATTCGTTGTAGCCAAATGCTTGCCAGGCGATAAGCCTCGGGTTCCAGCGAACAATGTGGACGCATGTAAAGTGGATAGAGCTGGAAAGTTCGATGGTGCCCGTGAGCTATTCGATACAGCCTGAAGTGTCAGATGAACGCAGATACCTTCTAACAAGCTGGATACATCTTCACCCAAATCCACATCCACCATAGTTTCGAAGAGAACTTGCAACAACTCCTTTCGAATAGTTCGTTGCGCATCGAGGGCAACGATTTTACTCAATGGCGTGCCCACATTAGCGCCTTGAATCGTAATTGTATCACTTTTCCAAGAGTCAAGCTCATCAATACCCACAGGATCTATCATATATGTTTGCTCTTCGTACGGTGCAAACGAGTGATCTGTGTTAAGCTTCATTGCAACCACAACAGCTCGAGAGACAAATGTGAACGCAGATCGTTTGTGCTCCCAGATAGCTTCCCGAATTTTGTTCATCGAGATCGTTTCGAGCTCAAGTGTTTTCTTATCTTTTTCCATCAAAAACGAGGGGTTTGTGGTATCATCTTCCTCGAATTCATCAACATCCACCAGGCGAGAATCGATTTTTCCAATTGGTCCCAACTCAAAGGACGTTTTCTTGATGTACCTTCGAAGAACTCGGGTCGCTTGAGTAACCAGAACGTCCATTGGCATCTGGAATGAGTTTTGGGTCCCATCGGAATCCTTCTCTTCACTCCACTGAAAAGTGAATGCCAAACGAGTGAAAAAATGTTCCTTGTAGTCTAAGCTCAAAGGGTCCATAATGTACTGACGATTTCTTCCGCCAATTTTGCCCAAGATGCGCATCGCAAGCTCGCCATATGGATATGGTGGCGGTATTAAATGCGTGTTCAGTGCTTCAATAATCTCCGTAAGCAAGCGATCTTGCGATGTCATAATCGGATAAAGAAAATCGGGGTTTAAATTATCCACCCAAAACTCGAGTGTTCGAAGCCCCAAATACGCCAATTCTCCCCTCAGCAAGATTGCACGAACAACTGACTTCATGAGTGAAGGCAAATATTGCAGCAAAGAGCTCAATCGAGCTGGAATAGTCAGACATAACTCCAACAGCACTTCTTGCATATCCGGTTTCCCGATATGCTTTTGCAAACGCATTAGCGCTGATAAGACACCTGGCAGTAGCGGAAATACTTCCTTGTAGAAATTTTCGTACTTTCCACCAGAAATGGAACGAAATAATGCACGCAATAGCAGCAAGTAGTTATCGGGGTGCTTCGTATAGGTAGCCTCTTTCAGACACGATTCAATGATCGTCCGAAGGTGAGGAAACAATGCCGATTCATTTGACTTGAAAAGGGTTACAGATCCAAACACGATCTTGAACAAGCGTAAAACGATCGAAGCCCGCTGCACCTGCGGAACCTTCCGCATTTTCTCAAACTGCAAGCTCTCGATCTCCATCACTTTGTCCATTCGATCAGTATCGGGAAGATCTCCTTCTGCTCTCACGCTTAAATCATCCATTTGCGTGATCAAAAATTTAAGCAAGATTTCCGCGTACCAGCAACTAACATTAGAGTTCGCAAGGAAATGCTGCGGGATCGTCAAAATTGCGTGGTCTTGGAGTATACACTCGTATAGCAATTGAATATTCGAGATGAACAGATCCCGAAAATCAGCTGCTTCCAAAACCGTAAATGCTCCAGCAAAGTGATCCAGCATTTGCTTTTCTTCCGCAAGCGTATTTTCAGAAAGCGTGTACAAAATGAAGCATCGAAGTCCACTTTGAAGTACTTTCGCAATCAACATTCGCTCATCATCTGTCAACGGGTACAAATGTGTACCCAGTGACGTGCTAGTACTGGTTCCGGTGTCTAACGCATTGATCGAACGAATCGCAGGCGACGAATCCAATGAATTACCAGCCATCATTGACACACCAATAAGGCCGTTTTGTGCTCCAGCATCAGACGAATTTGCATTTGCATCCACAGTTGTCAAGTCTTTGGCATTTGGATTCCGGTAGTTGGCTGTGCACCAAATGACAGCTCGAATACCTAAAATCATCGTTCTCAATAACGACTTCACATCACGGATAGACGGCTCTTCATCTACGATTGTGTCTCCTGGGTGATGCAATTTAGCATGCGGTTGAAGCAAAGCTTCCAGCTTCTTATCGTACTCTGATCGCTCTTCTGCATCCTTTGGCAGAAGATTCGACTGTCTGATCTTTTCCATAGCTCCGCCGTCCAATAAGTCGCCACGATCATTGCTAGGCTGTCCTAGGCTGGTAGCCAGCGCCGTCGGAAGACTCTTCAACGTTGTACCAAATTTTCCAGATATTGTCAACAAAATACGCGACAAAATATTTCTTCCTTTCCACCCATCAGCATCCTCATTCTTTGCGCTGATATCCACAAGATTCAACAAAAGTCGGATTGACGTTGTTTGAATTGAAATCGGTAGTGTTGGGTCATGGATTCGCTTGCCGTAAAAATCGACAATCTTGCTAACTTGCGAAAGCGAGAGCATATCACGGACGTGATGAATCATATCCGCCAACGTTGAGTACGCAAGGGGCCGGATCTGGTAAAAGCTACATTTGCCTTTGCCCACAAGTACGTCGTCATCCATGAGTACTTCCAATTGAGGATAGAACCCACGACGAAAATCCGTAGAGATGATATGACGAGCAGCCACAAAAATATCTTTGCGCAGCACAAAAGCGTCTTTGGGACATGCCATCAACAGCTTCACAGTGTTTTCACAAATCGCATCCTGGAATGGACGCATCAGACTTGCGCACCCACGAAGCAGATAAGTCACGAACGATAGCGTCTTGACTTGGCAATCCAGAAAATCGATGTACTTGACTGCGTGTGTACGAGCTGCATTCTCTGGTGCGCGGAGCGAGAGTGCCGTCATCATTAGCGGCACAAGTACGGGGATGTAACTCTCGATGTAGTTCGGATAGCATTGCAACAGCAGCATGATGATTAGCGGTAATTCCGAGATAGTCTTGAAAGACTCCATGCTGCTACAGATCGGCTCGTCATCTGTCGCAGCCTTTGGCTGTTGCACAATGTCCCCCGTGTCAATTGACATTGCACTTGGCTCTGCATCCGTGCCAGTCTGAGGAGCAGCGGCCGATGCGCCGCTCGTCACGTTCGCAGAGTCGGCTGCACTACTGCCGATTGTTGGCGGCATCGGCTTCATTGTTGATGTTGATGGCGCCAAACCGACTCCGCTTGCTGCGTCCTTCGCCGTTGTAGTGGCTGAAGCCGAAGCAGAAGTCGTTCCTGTGGCGGACGAAGCTGCAGTCGATGGTGTCGTCGTCGCTGCAGGGACCGGCGCGAACTGCTTCTTCATGGTCTGCTGTATATTCTTGTACATCTGCTGCACCAGCTCCAGGAACGGCTGTACCTCGTTACGCAATCCTGGGCGGTAGTTCCGGTGCAGATCAAAAAGCGTCTTGAGCGCGATCAGCGCATTCTCTTCGTTGTCGCGATGCAGCACGTCCATGAGCAACTGTAGTAGCTGCGTGACGTACGGCCGTAGTGCTTCATTACTCGGTAACCGGTTGATGATCTGCAACAGCATCTTGCGGCATCGGTTCGCCTGCGTAGCGCGCATTTGCGGCGGCAGTTTGGTCTGCAACAGCCCCTTCCATACGGGAAACAGCGCCTCAAGGATGCGGCCGAGCTGTGGCGTGTGCAGGATCTCGGCGCGCCGGTACAGGTCCACGAGCTCCTTGAGCACGACGTCCGAGTCGCCGTCCAGCAGCTTCTGCCGCACGACGTCCACGTTCATGGTCGTCTCTCGGCGCGCGGTTTACGCTCTCGCTCGTTCTGTCTGCGCGAGGAGTGTGGGTAATGCGACGCGTTTGGTTTTCAACCAATGAAAATATGTTATCTTTGTATTTTAGCGAATCACAGACGAGAGTTCGAAGATATCACGTATTGGGGCCAGCACGATAGAAAAAAAAGGAATTAACTCAATGGATCCTTTCTAGTGGGACGGACAGACTCATCTCTACATGGCGTACGGCACATACTGCACGTGCTGGTCGCACGTGACGAACTGGTTGCGAGTCGACTCATTGTACGCCGCTTGCGGCTCGATACGCGAAAACTTGTGCCACATCTCGAGCGTGCGGCGAGAGCCCAATCGGAAGTGCGCCTGCTCTGAAAGCGGCTTCTCGGTGGCTGACGTGGACACGGGCAAACCGAGCAGACGACGGATACGACGGTTGGATATCTGAACTGCAGACTCGTGCGTGGTGGCGTTCGTGCCGGCCGTGGCGTGCGCACGCCAGTCGTAGTCGTAGAACAGCGTGTCCTGCACTGGCGCGTAAAAGTCGTAGCCATGCGTCCAAAAGCGAGCAGCTCGCGCGTATTCGTGGCCGACAGTGATGAATGGCGTGTAAGGATCTGAGCGGACAGCCATCAGTGCCGACACAGGACCAAAGTGGAAGATCTCCGAGTACTGGGTCTGCAGGACTGGGAAATTCAGGCGCTGGTCTTCGCCACTTCTTGGCTTGGGCTCGGGGGCATTGAACTCTACGACCGCGTCACCTGTCATGGAGTGGATCCGTGCCGAGCAATGCAAGAGCATGACATCGTCCGAGATCTCTTGAAGCTCCAGCGCCTTGGGGGCAACGCTCAAGATGGCCATGGAATTGCCAGTGTTGTACCATTGCTTGAGCAGCTGCAGGTCCCAATCACCTGTAAACGTCACTCCGGCCTCCACTGACAGGTAGAAGTCATCCTGGTACTGCACACCGTTGACTAGGCCTTCAGCTAGGTATCTGGCCACAGTCTCACCCAGAGCACCAGAGGCATCGCGTCGCACGAAGCGCAGCGTCTTGTTGCGGATCATCTCTCCGCAGGCCTCCGGCTGCAGTTCGCAAAATGCTTTCACGCACGAATCCTCTGATCCCATGAAAACTTCTTCCGCGATGTGGAAATGCACGCGGGACGATCGATACGCTCTTGTTCGCGCCTGCGCGAGCGACTCAGCGCACACCCACGGATCTCGGAAGTTCGTGAGCAGAAGCATGATCTTCTTTTCATCATGGAACCCGTTTGTTCGCAACTCTTCCATCGGATCTATCGCTTTGCGCAATGTCTCTTGCTCATATTGCACTGAGGCAGGCACTTTGTCCGGTCGAGAGCGTGTCGAGCCCGAAGACGAAGAATCTTGCGACGACTGCAGGCTGCTCCAAATCAGACCGATAGAACCAATCAGCAGCACGATAAACAGCAGTGCCAGGCGCCGACGTCTAGCACGCACTTCTTCCTGGCTCATGTCAGCACCGCTGCGACCGGATCGAGGCAGAGCGTGCGGCAGGCCTAGCGCCGACATGGGCGTCTTGCCCCGCAGCCCGAGCATGTCTTGATTGGGATTGCCCACTCGGTCTGGCCTCATGGCAACCCCTTTCAAAACAGATACGTAACTCACACGATCGTATATGAGAGGATATGTCACTCGATTGAGGGAGACGATGCCATTTTGGGGCATTGTGGCCAAACAAACATGGCGCTCTTTGGTAAGAAGGACTTGGGGCTTTTGCTGCCAGACGACACGCCAGGCGATCCGATTTCTCTGCGCCACACCAAAACCAAGTGAGTGAAGGCTCAGTGGCTTTTATGCAGCTATCATCGTGGCTCTCGTTCTGTGTGCTGGCGCTTATGTACGAGGTCGTTGGTGGTGCCTGTCTGGTAGGGAAGCGACGGACGAATTCGCGCCTCTCAAGCCCAAGATCGATGCCTCAACCAAGGTGACGCGCTATCGTGCAGGCCAAGTACCACATTTTGCGGTGGGTTACGAGGAGGAGAGAGGATTTGTCACGGCCAGCAGTCAAGTGCGCGGAACTGTTAAGTCGCCCAAGGCTGCGTCGGCCAAGTTATCGGGACGCAAGCGAATCGAAGCTCAAGTGATCACGAAGAAGTCATCTGCTGGTCCATCGTCGCCTTCACGTCGCGGATCAAAGCCTGACCGGTCGCATTCGGAAGAGCTCGGTGGGAAGCTCTCGAGTGATGATGAGAAGACTGCGAATGCACTGAACGACTCCAGCTCGGAGGAAGAGGACGAAGAAGCATTCAATCGTCGCCGTCAAGCTTTGAGAAAGAAGCTGCTGGCAAACGAGAAGCAAACCTCCCATGATGCAGAACCGAGTGCATCGGGCTCTGCTATCACTGCAGATAGACAGGTATCTTGCAAGTATTGTCTCTACATTGGTAGAATGATTATGCTAAACCGTAATATTTGTCTTGGCACGTCCGCCGTGGTTACTACAAAGAAGCCTGCAGTCACACAGCAACATGCAGATACTGAGTCGTCAGCTGGATCGAGTGGATCAGAATGGGAAACGGACACGGACGAATCCGATGCGGGGGAAGTGCTGATGAAACCTGTTTTCGTACCCAAGAAAGCACGAGAGACTATCAAGCGCCAAGAAGAGCTGGAGGCGGAGGAAGAAAAGCGTCGGCTCCAAGAAGAAGAAAAGGTTTGATGCTGATGGTGTTGCATTATCGTGTGACCTTCTTGCTCATCGTATGTGCTTTGCATTTGAATTTGTAGATGATGGCCAGAAAGCAAGAATCTCGCAAACTGGTGGCCGAAGAAATTCTTCGAGAGGCGGAAGAAAAGAACTCAAGCGGTAACACGACCGATGCTGAAATGCCCGATGATACGGATGGTGTGGATCCAGATCAGGAATATCGAGACTGGGAACTTCGTGAAATGCGCAGAATCAAAAGGTGAGGACACTTTGATACAACATACGTGAATTTGTTTGCTCACGGAAAGTACTACAGAGACCGAGATCTGCGTGAGCAGTGCAGGAAAGAAGCAGAGGAGACGCAACGTCGCCGAGAAATGACAGAAGAAGAACGCGAAGCTGAGGACAGGTGAGCATTCAGGGAATGCCGGTCTTTGAGCCGTTTTTGGTGCTAATAATTTGTGCCGTGATTTTAGAAAGCTGAAAAAGAATCAACCCGAGGAAAAAGCGAAGCTGAAGTTCATGCAAAAGTATTACCATAAGGGCGTCTTCTACATGGACGACGCTAGTGTGCGCGACAAGGAGGATGTGCGTCGCCGTGAAGCAACAGGTGCCACGCTTGAAGACAAGTTCAATAAGGAAATGCTCCCAGCCGTCATGCAAGTCAAGAACTTCGGGCGATCTGGACAGTACGAGCTACACGCCTCGTGTGCATTTTTGACTGCAATCATTACCGCTGACACTTGCAATTTCCGTTGCAGGACAAAATACACGCATTTGGCAGACCAAGATACAACACAAAAGGACTCTCTTTGGGCGCGCAAAGACACGTACGTACTGGTCGTGTGCGAAACGTTGCTCGCTAGCTGCAGCTCACCTAATATGCCCTTCATGCAGAATCCGTGACTCGCTCAAAAACAAGATCAGTGGCGTTCGAGACATTGAAAGCTCTTTGTCAAAGCGTCGAAAACGAGACTGAGCTTCTTTGCTACAACTTAGTAAACAGATTCTTGCAGCAGTTCGCATCCGCAATAAACAAATCGAACTAGTGCTCAGCAACGAATCATGTATATTAATCGCGTTCCTTTTCACACTTGGCGAAATGTGTTCTACTAAGTGGACATATAGGTCGAGATATCGATCTGGTCAGGAAGCTCAGGGATGTTGACTTCGAAACGCGACTGAACCTTTTCAAGCATTTCCGTGTCTTCAGTCGACGAAATGAAACTGATGGAAAGACCCTTGGTGCCGAAACGACCAGCACGGCCGACGCGGTGAAGGTACTGGTCACTGTCGTTAGGGAAGTCGTAGTTCACGACAATGTTGACGCGTTCAATATCCATACCACGGCCGAATAGATCCGTGGTGACCAGGATACGCTTTTGGAAATCCTTGAAGCTCTTGTAACGCTTGATACGCTCCTCCTGAGTCAGATCGGACGTGATGCAAATCGAAGGGAAGTTGCACTCGTTAAGCAAACGGTTGAGCTCACGAGCACGGTTCTTCTTCGATACGAAGACAACCACCTGGTTGAATTCAAGAGCATCGAGGAGGTCGTTCAACTTGCGGTTCTTCTCCGACTCCTCCAGCTTGATGAAGTACTGTTGTAGACCGTGGAGTGTTAGCTTCTTCTCATCATCGACGTAGATTTCCATCGGCTATTTTAACCACATTTTCAAACGTTAATACGACGGTCACCAAATGACCGAGCAACACGATACGACTTACATCTTGGCAAAACTTGCGGCACACTGGACGGATTTCCTTGCTGAGCGTAGCCGAGAACATCATGACCTGCTTGTCATGAGGAGTAGCACGGAAGATCTCCTGCACATCGCGGCGCATGTCTAAATAAGGTATCACACCTTAGTAAATGCCGTTGCCAACAAATGAGTATGATTCGACGTACCAACAGCCTCAAGCATCTTATCACACTCATCCATGACGAAGTGCTTGACCTTGTCGAGCTTCAGGCTCTTTTCACGGAGCAGACCAAGGACACGACCAGGCGTACCCACAAGAATGTGGGGAGGGGTGTTTTTGAGCGTGTCACGGTTCTGGCTGATGGGGACACCTAGCGCAACAGATATCGTGTCACCTTCACTGAATGACAGAAAATATGGTCAACATGACGAAGTAGCGCACCTCCGTAAAACACAGCGGTCTTCACATCAAGCAGGTACTTGCTAAAACGCTCGTATTCGTGAGCGATCTGGAAGGCGAGTTCACGAGTATGGCAAAGAACGATCACGCCAATTTGGCCAGCGACCGGTTCAATCTGCGCACCATGACATCGTCAACATATAGCTTCAATGACCAACACGAACGATCCGAAGCTGAAATACCTGGTGCAAAGTGGCCAGAACAAACACAGCAGTTTTGCCCATACCAGACTTGGCCTGGCAAATGATGTCCATACCGAGGACGGCCTGGGGAATGCACTCGTGTTGGACTGCACAAACATATCGAAATTTAATTGAGAAGGCGATCACCTTTTTTCTGGGAAGCCGCCATTGTACGCACCTTCGGACGGATGCTCGAAGCCGCAGTCCACGACGGCGCGCAGGCACTCAGGCTTGAGGATGAAGTCACGGAAACCCGAACTGTGGATACCAACATAGTGGCCTCTACCAATTCATTTCCAGATGTGAAGACGGACGGACGAAGCGAAGATTACGGTCGGAGAAAAGATTGCCGGCGCCACCCAGAGAACAGATACAGAAGAAGATGTTAACAATTGGGTCGCTTCTCTCACGCGAACGAGCGTGTATGCAACAAACGAGCGAGCGGCAGGACGCAAGCAAGCCACGCGAGAGGCAGGCTCGAGCCCACCGGCGCTGGTTTCTCCAAACAGAAGGAATTGCATCCTTTCATCGCGGAGGGCAGGCCGAAGTCAGCCAGACACCACCCCGCACGCCGAAAGCGGCGTCGGTTTTGAAACCACCATGCGCCTCTCGAAACGCCGCCAGACGCTCGCGCATGGCGCCATCATCACGGACGATGAATGGATGGGGTTTCCGACCGGGCTTAAGGGAAAGCTCGACGCCAGATCAGATCGGTCGTCTCGCCTCTCTTTCGTTTGCGCTCGGACTTGCTCGTTCGGAATACACAGGAGGAAGGGAGGGGAAATGGATGCTTACTTCTTGGTGTCCTTGGCCTCGATGCTCTTGGCATCGTTCGTCGTCTCTTCTTCCTCCTCGTAGTCGACGAGCTCTTCGTCAAACTCCTTGTTCTCTTCAGTCGCCATGGTTCGCGGGCTTTTGCTGGGGGCTTCTCGACGTTGGGGGGACCACAGAAATCTAGAATGAGCGGAGCGCGGGTCGAGAGGAGCGGGCGCGGCGGGATGACGTGCGGAGGGGCGACATGTGCAACCCACGCACGAACGTGTTTTCTATTTTAGGTGGACCACGTGGTCCTTCAAGATTTAGGTGGTACACTCTGATAATTTTTGTGGCCCTAAGATAAGGTACGATTTGTACACAAGAATCGACTTTTTGCATCTGGCACATCTGGCAGCGAGTGATTGTCGAGTCAAGATGGCTGAAGAGCAAGTCGTGACGCCGGCGGTGGCAGTGGCCCCGCCCACGCGCACAGCGCTTATAATTGGTAAGAACGAAAGCGATTGTTTACTGCGGTGCTGATGTTGCATACGTGGTGTGATGGAGAGCTGATGACGGTCGTTTGTAATGAAAATAGACGGCTCGTACGCTCTAATAGGCGCAAGGCAATTGGTGCGTCTGGCTCACAAAACGCTAACGCTGGACTCTGATTATGCGCGGATGAACAATACGCGCACACTGACGAGTTGTTTCTCAGGAAGGAGGGCGACTGGACTACGTGAGGCTGAGAAATGCGCTTGAGACGCTTATTGAAGCCAAGTTCCGCGGTACCGCCTGGCTCGACTGTGATGAAGCAACTGCTCGTGTTTGCGTTAACCAACATGTTGCGCGTTAGAGTGTTGGTTCTTTGACCAAGAGCCGATCATGCAGCGATCTGTGCACCAGGGAATGTCAGCTCAGTACAGGGCGTTGAAACTCGCACCCCCGCACGGCCCACAGGTGCGCGATGCTGTGTCCACCTCAATCGACAGCGCTGGGTTCCATTTAACGCGCGTTTGTATAGTTTCAAGTGAAGCTTTATGCGATGAAGAAATACAACTGCCACTGCCATCGATGTGGTAATCGCTTCACTCAGAATGTGCAGAAGGGCGTGGACAACGGGTAGGTTCTGGTGCCCAGAATCAGACTGGTATAAGCTTACCTGTCGTTTGCATAGGATCGCGACCATGATCCTGTCGTTGGCGTATGAGAATGTATCCACCTTTCGCTCTCTCTTTCTCTCGCTCTTTATGGTCCACATGACAACGATGCTTCTCCGCTTTGATTAGGTTTGCGATCGGTTCGTGCTGTTCGCCGGTAGAAATTTCGTCCGCACTGCCTCATGACATTATGCCAAACTTATTCATATGTGAATGGTTTGTCTGAGCAGGTGACGGCGACTTTTACGATTCACTCAATTTGGTTAAGAACGTGTTACGGAAAGATGTGTGGGTGATCGGTGCGTCGTTCATTGTGCCCAACTCGTTTCTCCAGCGAATAAAGATTAATTGCTGGTATCGATTAGGCTACCGCGACACAGTGTCTGCAGACCTGCAGCAGTTGGCATCAAACGTGATTTGGCTTGAAGACATTTGGCAGGATGTCAATATGGCCTCAGATAAGGCGGTTGGTCAAAGCATTTATCGCCCTGATCTTTCCAATTCAAGCTTCTCTGAGCCTCAACCAGATCTGTCGGTTCCATCTCCCACCTCTCAGTGGGAACGACGAGTAGACCGCCCAGCGAACATTATGGCAATCAATGGAAGCAATACATCGGATGACCAGCCGCAGGAACGCAGGAGTCGCTGGGATTTTCGACGTCTAGATCAACGCCCTCCCAGAAATCGGTCTCGAGGTCGAGACCGAGATCGATCGAAGCAAAGCGACCGAGGCAAGATTGCACAGACCGATATCACGAACGATGGAGATGGAACCGACGTACCATCGGAGATGTCGATTTTCTCGGTCACTGACCCAAATCCTGCTCCAGCTACAGCTCGGCAGAATAGCAACGGATCAAAACGCAGACGAGCTGCTGACACTGCTACTGCCAAGCTAATGAGGGCCCAACTTGCGAGAAGTGCGTTTTCCCAGACTCATTGTGTATCTACTGCGCGGGCCGGTGATGTTTAATGCCTGCTTTTCTTAGGTGCTGCTGAGGTTTTGCGCAATGAATCGGAATTGAAGCAGGTCACTCCGACTGATGGAGCGAAAACGGATGAGTTCGGACGTCCAGGTGCGATGCCATGGTTGAGTTTGCTGCAAAAGTGTGTGAACTAAGACTATGACTATGGTAGGCAAAAGGAGAAAATGGGAACATCGACGGAAGCGCCAGCGTCGGACGTCGCCCGTAGCGGCACCACCTGCAGATCTGTATGAGATCATGTCTGACATCAGCACTGGGGATGAAGCATCTCCGCGTGGAAGTGCTTCGTTCCCACCGCGTGATGCTGTCATGGCGAGCAAAAGAGCCATCAATAGCAATTCTGCCAATCAGCAACTCGACGTCTCAGTGATCGACTTGGCATCGGATACTGAAAGCGATTGAGCTGGTTCTAGTTTAGCGAGGAAGCTGGTCTATTTGATCACTGGAGTGCGATCTGGTAGTGTTTGTTGCCGATGACCACGTCCACAGCAGTGAGAACCGTTTTCCAGGCCGTCGAGGCCGCCTTGAACTCTTGCAATTGGTCCGGCAGTGGTTGGTCTGCCAATGCGCTGCCGAAAGCGGACGCAATGCTGACGTGAGGAATTGGTTCCTGCACAATTGGAATGTTGGGTCATCGTCAGGAAACACAACGTGAGATCGCCATCCAGTGGAGAGAATATTGTAAATGCAATACGATCTGATTCGCAGTGGATTTGAGACCGTACCTCGTAGTATAGCGGCAGATCGAACCGCTTCATGCATTTATCCACGCAGCGCAGCGTCTGCAGAAAGGAATCCTCGCCTTCCACGACGCGTAACGCCAGAAATGAGCGCGTACTGTCGTCATTCACCAGCACCAGCGGATTATACAGAGCGAGCGCGAATCTACATTTAGCAGAAGTCTTTAACGTAAAAGCGCATGTCGAGAGCGACAGCTGCACTCAGACAAACCTGTGGCGCCACTTCAGAGCTGCGCGTAGCTCGTTGACGAACGGGTCAATGCGCTCGCGCGTGAGCACGAAGGGGCGTGAGAGGCTTAGATGATACGGTGCGTCTTCAGCCACGAGCTTAACGTCCGTGGCCAGGGCTTGTGCGTGAGCGATGGCATTGGTGCAAAGTTTACGCAGCGCCGCACACGGTTCGATCGTGAACTTAATGTGACTGGGCCAGTTGCCCGCCACGTGAGGGAACGCGCGCACCCACTGCTGCGGAGCTTCACCATCAGCATCATCCTGCAGACGGCGTCGCTTCGTACCCACGCGCTCATCAGGCGACGGTGACGGCGATGGCGGAGGTGCGGCTTCTTCATCGCTGGAGGACGCCGACGAGTCATAAGCGGCTGCGATGGCGTCCATGGCAGCCAGCCAATCGATCGATCAATCTGGATCTGAGTATAGGTGACCAAATGGGAATGTAACACATGCAATTGAATGGCAATATCTAACGATTTATTCCTCCTATTGATCTTCCAGCGCTAGCTCGTCCAGCTGCAGATCTGTAGGCGGGCGCCCAGTGATGAGCTGTGAACCAGTAGTATCCGTTAGAAAGAGAAGAGAAGAGAGAGAGAGAGCCTCACCTTGCAGACAAAGTTGAGAATCTGCACTTTGCCTACTTCCACCAGAGCACGGGCGCCGTACGAGTAAAACTTGCTCTTCTTGAGATCGGCATCCAGCTCACTCGTGGCTAGTAGATAACTACAGTAGGCACCAGCAGTAGTGATGAGTCAACAGTCAAGCGCTAATCATTGTTCCCATTCACGTACAGTTGCGTTTCGAATGTCTTGAGCAGGCTCGCGATATCGCCCAACTTGGGGTGCTCCCGATTCTGCTTGATTGCCGAGTCAATGAGCGCGAGCTGCTTCCACAGATCGTCTGTAGAGCCACATCGCATTCATGAGCTTTAAAGGCTGGACGATGAGCGCGATCAGGGTGTGTGTATACCTTCAGAGATCCGTCGTCCTGGCGCGCACCAGAGGAGCCCCAGAACCATCATGAGCAGTCCACGCGATGCGGTCTTGCCAGTCTTGTTCATGAGCAGCAGATGCTCCTGCGATGTCGCGTTGTTCAGGATCAGATACATCTCTTTCGACGCCGCGTCTTCCACCTGCACGACGCGATAGCCAAACACTTTCTTCAGCTGCTCCTTGGCGCGCTCAAAGAAGTATCTGCGCAGAGGTGTCAACATGAATGCCTGGCAGGTGGCGAGAAGGACGTTTGGACGTACCGAGAGACGTTCTTGTACTTCGGGAAGACGTCCTTGCTGATGTCACCAAATTTGATTGGGAGCTTTAGACTGGCTTTGTATAGCATATAGCGCACCAGCAGCGCCGTGAGCTCTTCGATGACCTTGGGCGCCATCTGACCGACGCGCGTGCTCATGGCATTGGACTTGAATTTGGCCGCCGCGGTCTCGTCCTTGTCCTGCGTTGACGCATCGATCTGCGTCATCTGGTCTGCATAATCGGTCTGTGTGAAGTCCAGGCCGCCGGTCATCTCGTCTTCGTCTTCTTCCGTGTCGTCATGCATAGAAGCTGGCTGCGACTGCGCCACCAGTTGGCGTTTCGACGTTTGCTCGTCTTCGCTCATGTCGCTCTCGCTCTCCGATTGGCCTACAGAGAACACCATATAAATGTTTAGCATCCGTCGTTGGGCAATCGTGTTGGATGTTCGCACAGAACGTACGCGAGCGACGCGCATTGGTCTCGCGTCTTCTCTTCATGACTCGTTGGCGCCAAAATGGAGTGCAGTTTGATAGCGTGTATTTTATTAAATGTTGAAAGGTCATATTGACTACCCAGTAGTCATCACATATCCCGGATCAGAATGCTTGGCGCTTGCGTCTTGATGTGGCTGGCTTGGGCTTTGGCTGTTGAGCTACTAACGGACGTCTGTGCTTAATGGTGGAGGCTGGAGAAAGAAAGCCTAGCGTCTTTTGCTTGACGAACGTCCACACAAGCGACACCAGCTCCTTAGAGGCCGGATCGCGAGTGAGCATGACCAGGAAATAGAGCACCACAGGAACGAACACGCACGTGTTCACGAACACGAAGAATGTCCAGAGCTCGTCCACGGACGACACGGACGCACGCTTGGCGTGAACACTCTTCAGGTCTGCATGCGGAAGCAAGAGCAGCAGCGACCAGCGCATCTCGTTGGAAGAGTCGTATCAGTGACGACCCTCCGAATGGGTGCAAAGCAATCAACACAGTCGATGTATTGAGTTCCGTGGCGTATTGGACTGTTATCTCACGCCGGACAAGCAAAAACTGATGATGGAATAAACGACTGCACTCACTTGCGGTTGTAGCCCAGGCCCAGCTCTGGGTACTGAGCCGGGGGCTCGGCCAGGTCGTCGCGAAGCGTATCGAGATCGATGACCCAGGCGTCGCCCAGCCACATGGCGTGGATCGAGTGGTCTTTCTTCTCGTGGCGTGTGAGCGGATGCACGAGCACGGACAGCGAGCCGCGGTTGAGCGTGAACCACGACAGCACGCGCGCGAAGGATTCGATAGGTACCCAGGTCTCAAAGCTGCCCTGCGGGTGCGGGCCCACGGGCTTGAGGTTCATGGGTGGAGGCTGGCCGATCAGACCAGGCACTTGCTCGCTCGAGATGCCATTGCAGACCGCCACGAAGGAAGGGTCGCTGGCCACCTGCGCTATGAGCTTGTCACGAAGCGCTTCCGCCTCGGCCACATTGCGATGCGGCTCGCCTGTGAAGTAGTTGGTGGTGGCCCAGAAGTAGACATGAAAGTGCCACTCCTTGACCTCTTGCTGGTGCGTCGTCGCCATACTGGACTGCGTCTTATCCGGAGCTTCTCGTTCTGAGCTCCGGTGCTCGTGCTTCTATCGGGATCTGATGCGGAACCGTGCGCGAGCCAATCGGAGTCGTGAACACTTATGACTCGTCTTGTTGGCTGGCACATCCCCATCCGGATTGCGTCTTTATTTGCTCCATCTAAATGCGGCCGTGGGACTGCGACTGCCGACCCAAATGCGGACCTGGGCGGCCTAATAATAAGACCAAAACGACCCAGAGCGTGAGGCCAGGACATGTTATATTTAAGCCTCAGGCCGCAGAGCGTGAGGCCAAGAAGCGCTATTTTTGAGGCCGCGGGCCGCAAAGGCGGTGGAGTTTCCAGCGGCCAACGCAGGGTTTCATTTTTAAACTATTTCCGCTCACGGTATTAGCGAAACGCGCGCCGCCTGCTCCGCCCCCACATCATCTCTGACCGGCACCCTGCGCAAGCGCAGCAGCTTCAGCAGCAGCCAAGCGATAGATCGTACAATGGGCCTCTGTGCCTCGCAGCTCGCTGAAGGCGACAAGGTCGCATACGCTAAGTCGCGAGAGCTGGATGCCAAGAACGAGGAAGCACATCGAGCAGAGCAAGAGAAAGTCAAGCTGCTGCTGCTCGGCGCCGGCGAGTCTGGCAAGAGCACGGTGTTCAAGCAGATGAAGGTACGCATGCCTCTCTCTATATAACTAAATCTGAGCTCTAACGGCTGCTGGCCTGAATCAGCTCTTGTATGGTGCGCCATTGACCGAGGAAGAGAAGCGACACAGCACTCCGATTATCTATAACAACGTCGTGACGTCCATGAAGATCCTCATCGAGCAATGCATCGAGCTCAAGCTCAAGGGCGAAGTGCAGTGCATCCAGGACTTTGAGGACATCAAGTCTGTCAGTGACGAGGCCGAAGTGAACCCCGTGACGGGACAGAAGATCAAGAATCTGTGGACAGACCCGGGCATCGTGGCCACGTGGAACCGCCGCGCCGAGTACCAGATCATCGAGTCCGTCAAGTACTACTTCAATGACCTGGATCGCATCATGCGCGACGACTACGCTGCCACTCAACAGGATATGCTCTATGCACGTGTGCGGACGTCTGGTATCGTCGAAGAGCGCTATCAGATCGACGGTGCCACGTTCGTCATGTACGATGTCGGTGGCCAGCGAAATGAGCGGAAAAAGTGGATCCACTGTTTCGAAGACGTCACAGCCGTGATCTTCGTGGCAGCACTCAGTGAGTACGACCAGTCGCTGTACGAGGACGCGTCGACCAACCGCATGATCGAGGCCATCACATTATTCGACGAGATCATCAACAACAAGTTCTTCTTGAACTCGGCCATGATCCTGTTCCTAAACAAAAAGGATCTGTTCCAGGACAAGATCAAGAAGGTGGATCCGAAGACAGTCGACGTATTTAAGGACTTCCCGGGCGGCATTGGTGACTACGAAGTCGGCGTGCAGTACTTCCTCGGCAAGTTCATGGAGATGAATCGCCAGCCAGAGAAGGAAATCTACCACCACGTGACGTGTGCCACAGACTCACAGAACGTGCAAGTGGTGTTCAACGCCTGCAAGGACATTATTTTAAAGCAGAACATCAAGGGCTCAGGCTTCATGTAAGCTCCCGCTCCGTCTGATACACCCTCCTCGGTCATCAGTAGAGTGATACAAGGTGATGAGAGAGATCGAGTGCAAACAGGCAAGAGAGAGAGAGAGAGAGAGTCTTCCGACAGTGCTGTTGTTTCAAGCGAAGGAGGACTGACTGACTTATTATAGGAGTGTTTTAGACATATCCGGACGTTTATTCTTCCCACTGCATCATACATTAAAACAATTCCCTACAGCCTTAGTCTACTCATTACTGTCCGCTTCACAATGTGCATTTGCATTGCTCTGACTCAGAACCTATGAACGCATCCATCGGTCTCAGCTCAACATGGCTTCACTTCTATTCCCGCCAAGCTGGTTCCTTAGTCCTACCCTACCAATTCAAGTCACCCAATCATATTTTGTTTTTACAAAATTTCCGCCAATCAAACGTCCTTAAATCTTGTCTGCCAATCATATCGTCTCTTCAGAGCCTAGTACAAATTCAAATGGCCACTGATGGCGCGACCGGATGCTGTGAGTGGTCCATATGCAGGCAAGTCCATGCTCATTTTCCTTTTGTCCGCAAGACGCACAGCAGAAACTCTCTCCACCCCTCAATTCACAATGGCCAAGACCCCGAGCAAGAAGGCTGCCAAGTCCGTCGCCAAGACCGGCGTCAAGGGCAAGGGCAAGGGAAAGAAGCGTGTTGAATCCTACTCGACCTACATCTACAAGGTGCTGCGCCAGGTGCACCCGGAGACCGGTATCTCCAAGCGCGGCATGTCGATCATGAACTCGTTTATCAACGACATTTTCGAGCGCATCGCCTCGGAGGCTGGCAAGCTCTCGCGCTACAACAAGAAGTCCACACTCTCATCGCGCGAGATCCAGACCTCGGTCCGCCTCATGCTGCCTGGTGAGCTCGCCAAGCACGCCGTGTCGGAAGGCACGAAGGCTGTGACCAAGTACACGTCCTCGGCTTAAGCGCATTCAACTGCCTATCTTGACGTAGCACACCGCCTCGTTGGTTTGAGTGCCTTGTAGACTCGAGTCGCTTACGTTTGCACTCGTATGTCTTTCATCCCCTCTGGTGTTTATTAACACCACCCTTTGTCAAAAGATATCGATCGCATGCGCATGAAAGTGATGAGCACATCCAGTTGAGATCGAATTCGAACAGTGATCTGTATCGCACGCGGCTCTGTGACTGATTGCGTTGATAGACTGATTATAACGGACAGACAGAGCGCTCGACTGACATGCGATCTGCAGGAGCGCGATGCTTTTACTTATCGGATCTTCTCACCAGTGAATGCGATACGCGAAAGAAACTGAGAGCAATGAGACCAGCAGCGTAAGCACAGGAGGGAACAGTACTCAAAAGATCACCTCACTAGCCTCTTCTAAAATGTTCGTCTGGTGGGTGCGGTGCTTCCACCACCTGGTTGTATCGTTGGCCATTCCATCCACTCATCAACGCAGAGTCTAACCCAGAATGGACTTATCCAGTATCCATAGCAGATCATTGCAAATCGAACGCATACAGATAGCGAGTGAACGCACATCCACCGACCACAATGCTGGATTGATTTTTTAAAAAGTGGCATGTTTCGCACTTAGACCGGACTCTGACAGTACGCTCTAGTGCATCTCCATTGTTGTTGTGTTGTCTCATTGAACCAGAGGGAAAGAAAGAAGGAAAAAAACGAGCGAAAGAGCCCACTAATGAGGTTTAGTGCAGTACCGCGTCCCTGCGTTCCCCCAGTGATGGCGACTTGAGATCTCACTTTTTGCTGGCTCTCTGGCCCTGGGACGGACGTCCGCTCCATACGCCAGAGCCCGTTGGTGATGCTGAGACCCATTCCGCTCAAGCTCAATGTGCGCAACGCCACACAGACCAACGGCGAGCAGCCCATGGTGCGTTTACTCTCTCGCTTGGCTTTCTCTCACTCTGTGCCGGTGCGTGACTCACGGATGCGCTCTCTCCATCTCTACAGTACGAGCTGCTGTGCCGCATGCAGATGGATATGGATAAACCGGACGACCCGCTGGGCGTGATTGAGTGGTCGCTGTGGAAAACGTACGAGGACTTCCATGCCTTCGACGCGCAGATGCGTGCGCGGCCGTGTCGCTACGCCAAAATGATGGTCACAGTCGCCTTTGCGCCTGTGCATCGTGTGCGCGCGTTCTTTGGCCAGGACCAGTCCACGCGGTTTCTGGAAAAGCGCACGCGAGAGCTGGATTATTACATGCAGCGGATACTGATGCTGCCGGGCGTGGGCGAATTCACGACTGGCAAGGGCGCGCGCGAGCTCGCGGTATTCCTCACCGCCGACAAATTTGTCGACTGCCAGGCGCTTGAAATGGAAGCTGAGATGGTGCGCGGCTCTGGCGAGTCGATGGGTGATCTCCAAGGCGGCGGTGGATCGCTACTGTTGCAACGGTACACGGACGAATCGCTACGTGAATCGTCGACGTATTCCGCCTCCACGTCGTCCGTGCGATTGACACAGAGCGGCGGCCCAGGCAGCCGATTCGGCTCCTCCAGCTCTCTGCTGCCTCCGACCATGAGCCGCAAGGCGTACAAGTTGGAAATCGAGGACGAACTGTCTATTCGCTTTGGAGATCGCACGCTCAAGCGGTTTAAGAAACGCGCTCGCGCTGTTCGTGCCGAGAACGACGCAATTCTCGCGGCGCAGCGGTTCGTCGAATACGTGAATGCGGACTTTGAGTCGGAGTTCGCTAGATGGCTCTTGGTCCGATACCTGTTCACAATGAAGAACGAGGAGAAGAAGGCCGCACTGATGGCTGCTGGAGATATCGTGCTGGACAGGGACAGCTCGACCTTCGAGAACGCTCGACAGAGTGGTAAGTCAGCAGCAAAATGAGCTATGGACCTAGATGTACTTACTGACTTGATTGATCTGTGTGCAGAGCAAAAGATGCAACAGCAGATGCCATCACGAGATAGCGCTCCGGTGCCTTCGCGTCTGTCTCGAAAGCAGAGCAACAAAGAGATCATGGCCTGTGTAGAGAAATTCGCCCGAGGCAATGAGGAGCATGTGCTCGCTTTTAAACAGGCAGCTAAGGCTTTGGGCAACCAGGAGATGACGAGCCAGGAATTCATTTCGTTCCTGCGCGCCACATTTGGGCATTACGACGCCCACGAGATCCTGCGGTTCGTCATCGCGGTTGTGCCGCATCCGCATATTCAGAAAGAGCTACGCGCGGCCCTCGTTGCGTAGAATCCATAGGGTTGCTTCCCTGTTTAAGTATCAGCGTGCTACCTGACGCAGGAAAGAAGCACCAGACACGACATTAATCCATCTCGATGGAAGAGATGAAGTGTACCCCTGCGCCTTGAACACTGTCCAGAGCGTTGCTGCCGATTTGAAGACATACATTATCCAGCAAAAAGACCGAGGCCAGAGACTACGAATTGTAATTTATAGATTGTCCACTCACATATTGTCGTGCTTTGCTGATGTTGTTTTGGCTTTCTTTGGTCGTACGTTGTTGTAGCCATACTCATGACAAAATGGCTTCAATGCTGAGCACGAGGTCTCGAAGCTCATTCTTGCGCATTGAAGCTCCTATGCCATTCTTGATCAGGTTTACAAATTGAACTCTAGTGTACGCATCCTGCATACGGCAAAAGACAAATATTGAGTTAGTATTTTCCCGTCACAGCATTAGATGCTATAATAGAATTTTTCATACCTTGTGTTCTCGAATCCACCCAACAAGGTCAGCTTGGCCAAAGTAGAACGCCTTGATGTAGTTGTTAACGTATTCACGCCCTCGTGTTACAGCCTTGCTTCGAATGTGATTGATGAGATCCAAACCATTTTGCAGAGCGTGCAGATCCATGGACATAAGAGCACGACCCTGCGGCGTGCACTTGGGGACGCTTGAGAATGTGTTCAGCATCGTTTCCATTATAACCTGAACCATGCAAGCCCAAATCTCTTCTCGAGCGTCCATGGGGATCGATCCGTCAACAAGAAGCTGTAAACTTCCCCAGATCTCTCCGCACTTGCGAACAATGTGGACAACGTACTCGTTGTGCTGCTCCGAAATGTACTGGAGATCCCATGACGCTTGCAAAATTGCATCTGCGATCGAAGGCCCATCAACCAAAAGATTTGATATGCTGCTGTATAGAAAGCTTCGTAATTCTCGAGCAGCAACGCGGTTGCGTTCGTATACTTCGTCCATTAAACACACATATCGATCCGCAAGATAGGATCGGGCGAGTTGTTCAATTGCATCCAGCAGACGACTTTGGGAAACAATGGCTTCGCATGCAATTGAGCGCTCAGCGACTGCAAACAAATTGTTATCGTTGGCATTTTCTACTGCTCCAGGTACTCGAGTCACGCGCCTGAACGTCACTCGTTGATCCGGATTAGAGCAAGTTGTCGTCAACAAAACTTCGCCCGAGCCAATTTCTTCTGCAATTCGGCACACTGTGCGACGCAAGGAATTCCATCGTTCACCTAGTGCACCTTGAAGCCACTCAGTGATATCTTCTTTATCAACGAAATTTGTGAATACTGCGTATAGGTTGAACTCAAATAACTTATTGAGCAAGCGAAACGTGTCGTACGCGATATGGGGCAAATACTCCATCATCTTGAGATACACGCCACAGAACCTAGGCAATAGTAGTACCAATTAGAAACTCCGAAGCCATAGTTCCAAAAAACATGAGTATGACTTACCGCACAAACCCAGATAAAGTAGAGGAATTGAGCACAAGCTCGAACTCGTTCATTTCTGGCGAGAGACTCTGCGGTTCCTCTATAGCTCTTACCACATGTGAAATTGGCTCGTTTTCATGATGGAAGCGAATACCCTTTGTTAGTTGAAGCCACTGCGATAAGTTGGAGACACCAAATGGGTTCCCGTCGCGGTGGAATGATGGAAACACCCGACGCTCGTAGATAGGATTGCTTACCAATCCACCTCGCGCCTTCTTCTCAAATCGGTACCCGCTTCGTTTTTCTATCAGCTGCAACAATCCGGCGTCGTCGTCGCCATCCATAGCGGTTGTAACGCGTTGCCAATTTTCCGTGTCCATGAGCATTCGTGTCAGTTCAATGTTGTCATCGTGAAATGAGTTCATGTACTGCTCGCACTTGATCCGAAGTATGGATCTCAACCTAGAACGAAAAACAGTACGTCACGGTTAGGCAACCTGATACCAGGAAGCTTATCTGATATCGCAACTCACTTGGTCGAAGGTGTGCCTGTAAATTCCTCCCCAATGTCAACGAATGCTGTTGTAGCTTGGGAGAGTGCAATTACATGCTCCATTTTGAAGCCTAACAGAATTCTCAGAGCGATCAGTTATTCCCCCTTCGCTATAGCACACGCACTGTACTCACCATAAGTCACATTCAGACGTTCAAGCACTTCTAAGGCATTCTGCTGCATATTTTCCCACACGATCTTCCGATAGCGAAGAAGAGTCATGCCTGTTTCGCAAAGAATTTGGCTGTATGGAGATCGCTGAGAATTGCCGACATCACTAGCGATACTGCTACTTCTTCGACGACGAGGAGATACGGGGTGACCCTTTTCAATCGAGTTTGTTCGCTCGGTTCGACTACCGTGATGCTCGTTGTCGTCAATGTCATCTTCACCATCATCACTATCGTCGTCATCATCAATTCCGCAACGGTGAAGATGTACAAGATCATCGTTTCTGGGATCAAACGGATCTCGATGCCATTGTACCAGCAAGTAGTAGGTGTGCATGAGATCAGTCAGCCGCTCGTAGCACTGTGCAACATCCTCAATCGTCTTTGTTGCGCTCACAGGAGCGGTCGAGGCTACAGGATCCGTTTTTCCCTTGGCCTTCTTCTTGCCTTTTTTGCTAGACTTGAATTTGGCTGGCGACTGCTCATGGAAGACCTGTGCGATGTACTGCCGCGTGATATCGTCTACACAGCGCACCACGATCTCTGGGATGTTTGACAGCACGTCACTGAGACTGTACGATGAAAACTCAAAGCCGAGGTTGGCGGAGTGATCGGCCAGCGTGATGTAGGCCTGAAGCAGCTCCTTGTACCTCAACGGCTCAAAGTGCTCTGCGACCTTCCGAAGCGACTGTGGTCATTTGCAACACATACATCAGGTCAGACGTCCCAATTGGAAGCCACGCAAGCCATACTTTGTCAAAGTGCTGTCGTAGTTCTGGCAGAAAATCTTTGACGCGACGTCGTAAATTCTCGAGAATTGACAGCTTCTGCACTTGAGGCTCAGTCAGTCTTTTTCGTAGAACAAGACAGATCTCCACCTTCACATCCACGAAAACCAACGTCATGCACAGTTGAGCCGATTGCAGCCGTGTGTCTGTCTTTCGTACCGCATGGATGAACGCATGGTTCTGTAGCGCTTCGTTCATTCGCTCTTCCTCTGCATAGCACGCGAGAATCTCTTCCCCCAATGACGTGATCTAATAGTTGAACGGCGACTGGTGAGGACACGACAAAACCAATCTTAAAGCAACAGCGAACGCACCGACTCGACTCGATCGCGATTCCGCTTGATCTTGACGATCTCGAGCGAACTAAACCGACGCAAACGAATCAATCGCTCTACTTGTCGACTGTGATACTAAGACAACACAGGACGCGCACCTCATGATGAGATCTGTCTTGGCTGACAAAAGCAGTCGCCGTCCGTTCTTCACATGGATCTGCGCGCGAACGAGGTCGAGATCCACGTCCTGCACCTGTTTCATGCCCTGGATGAACGCGTTGTAGTTGCCGCGCACGTCATCTGCGAGTTTGGCTACGATCACGTCGCGTGCGACATCCACAGCACCGATCTCCGTACGCAGGAACGTCTCTAGATCGTCTAGGTCCGTTGGAAGGTTCTCCTACGCCACCACGAAGAAGCAAGAGCCGTCAATATAAACACATATGCAAGGTTGCACTTGCTACCGTACCAGCACGTAGCCCACGGCGTCAAAGCGCTCGAGAAAGTACCGCGGATCGAGCGCGCCCAGCGCGTCGTCACCTTCTGCAGGTACAAGCACAGAAGCCGAGGCTGCTGACGCCAGAGTACGGCCTGTGGGCGTGGCTCTCGGCGACCGCTCTTGCTCCGCCATCTTTGGCAATATCCGAGTGCAGCTGAGCGATAAACGATTATCGACTTAGACAGGGAATACGCCACAACATCTGGATCCGGATGGGTTCATTCAAATCCAGTGGAAATCCGAACGCGTGTGTGGCACATCAGGCAATGGGCCCTTGGGGGGATTGGAGCGCTCGGTATGGCACTCATGACCCACGTGGTGGCCAACATTTCACGATGAGAACAGATGCGGTATCTGCAGGTGAATGAACCGTATTCCTATCGGCAACTCCCTCTCAGCTTAGTCCTGAGGCCACTGCTCAGTGTGGAAATTGCCCTCTCGAGCCAACAACAACTCCAAATGCCCCAGTTCAAGCGCTTTTACGCACTGCTGCTGCTGCTATCCATGGCGTTAGCGCTGCGTTGCAATGCAACCAGTACCTCGTCGTCGTCATCGACGAATCCTCCTTGGTACACTGGCTCGTCCACCTCCAATCCGATCTTCGCCCGGATCGCTACCATTGACAACTGCACGCAGGACCAAGTGGAGGTGGTCGCGCACATCCTGGCCACAAACAAGGACGTCTTAGCGTGTGAGGTTGACGTCAGCTCCAAGAACCTCTTCAACCTCACGGACCCGACAGTGCTCTGTCCGGACAAGTCCTGCCGCTCAGGCCTTAATACGCTCTACAAAGTGCTGCCCGACTGCAAGTACAACGTTCTCTACGCCTTCCAGTACCTCTCCGGCGCGCTGCTACGCAACTGCGGCTTGAAACCAGGCAACATGACAGATTTGTTCGACTCGTTGACGACGGTTAAAGCAACGATCACCCCAGCGCTCGCGACGACAGCCTCCACCATCTCCTGCTTCACAAGCGGCAAGTCTCGCATTCTCAACGCCATGGAGGCGCTGGTGGCGCAAGGCGTCGAAGTCTAAGTTCACATGGATCCATTCAAACGGAATGAGAACGTCCCAGACGGAGAGATAGCGTATTAATCAAACCCACAGCTCTTGGTCCACCCTTCTCTCTGGTCTTCAGGACCATGACGCCTACGCACACACAACTGACGGATGCGCAGTGATCGGAGCTGTGCATCTTCTGGATTTTCCAGTGTTAAATGTCAACAAGACGAACTGGGAATTCTGGAAGCTGCATAGCTTTCATGTTCATTGATGGATTATGCAGCTCCCTACTGCTGTTGTCTGCTACTACCAGCCGCTTCGGCTATCCTGGTCGTGGACAGCACCGACATAGACTCTCCATGGGCAACTACACGTGAGTCCCATTCTAACGTGCGAAATTAACTCCAACATTGACGCCTCCATGACACCACGGACCCAATCGCGCTCTGCTAAGACGCTTTATGCGTCTTGGATCTCATTGAGCTCTACGATACGCTGCTATCGAGCTTCCACGGCAAGGCACTGTCTGGCTTGTCTTCGATCGAAACCATCACGACTGAATCAACATACAATCGCAATTCATTCAAGACGCGCAGTTCAACTCATCCTTCTTTCGGCAGCTCCTCTGTTCACAGCACAAGTGGCGCGTCAGCATCTACATGACTGGCTTTGTTCTTGCACTGGGCGTCACAGCTTAAGCCACATACACTACGCTGTTGTCCCTTTCTTGTCAGCTCAGGTTGAAGGTCAAGTTGGCAATAAATGAACCCACCTTCATGCATTATTCAGTTGGTGGATCTGACAATCAATCCATCGCAAGTTTCAGAGAACTGATGGGCATTACTTGTATCAGTTTCCAGCCGATCGGATAGTGGGAAATGGGTGCATTAGATGGTTGCTTATACTTGTGGCACACGCACTCTGCGGTTCATAATCAAAAGGGCAGAGCTCTCTGGTGCTTTTGGCAGCGCTGCTGTCTACCATTTTGATTACCACTCGATGCTGGGGAAGCCGTCGCGAATTGCACTGATCTGCAAGTGAGCGAGATCACGAGTATTTTGGAATCCAACGCGCTCGTTGCGGCTTGCGAAAGCAATCTCAGTCTCCTTAACGTCATGACCCAGCAACGCTCTGTGAGGACATTTGCTCAACAACACACTGCCGAAATGCCAGCGCAACGGCTGGACCTACCAGTCTCTGCTCACAACCTGCGGCCTTATACAGATTAGCGAAGCGATCTCAGGGTCTTCCGATTCTCCGGCTTCGTCTGGGTCGATCTCAATTGCGTCTGCCGACTTCACGCTTATCCCCTTCCTTTACAATGTCAGCCGCAACGATGACAGCAACAACAAAAACTTCCTCTTCGTGATCCCGCGCTTGTTGCTGTCGTTGCGACAAAGATGAGGATGCAGAGACCAAGACGCACCCCACGACATCAGCACGAAATGATTGGAAGCAAAAGCGTGTGACACATGCGCTGCGACAGGCAAAGGAAACCTTACAAATGGCTTAATTGCCACAATATGCAATGAATTGTTATCTACTCAACATATTGTCCATCTGTGTCCTTTGTGCTATAGCGCTTGATCACTGCATCAGCTCTTTTGTACTGTACATGCACGTGTGAGGAGCTTCTTGGGATCAGACGGCGGGAAAGTCGGTAATTTACCTGGCTCCCAAAAATGTACCCAACCGTATATTACGAAATAAAATACTTTAATTGTATAAAACACCATGATGAAATTTTCGCAGGGTGGCAGCGCCATTGTGTGATTTGCGATCTCCAGTCAGTGTCTCACGAGAGAAGAAAGAAGCGTCATGACCAAGTTCAAGTGCCTGCTGCTGCTGTCGCTCACCCTGGCGCTGTTCAGCAGCCCCGCATCCGCAGCCACGGAAGCCTCTTCGTCCGCCTCTACCTCGTCCTCTTCGGCCACCACGTCCTCCACTCTCGATACCATCGCCGCTATCCGCAACTGCACTGACGCTGAGCTGAGCGAGATCTCGCAAGTGCTGGCCACAAACGCTCGCATTATCAAGTGCGAGTCCGACCTGGACACGCAAAACCTGTTCAACCTCACAGATCCGACTGTGCTCTGTACTGACACGTCCTGCACTGCAGGACTCAACACACTCTACAGTGTGCTGCCCGAGTGCAAGTACAACACTGTCTACGCGTTCCAGTACCTTTCCGGCGCGCTGCTGCGCAACTGCGGCATCAAGCCCTATAACGAGACCGAGTCCTCCAGCTCGTCGTCTTCGGGCAATGTCGTCGTGAGCTCGTCGTCTGGCTCGACTTCGTTCGCTCCTGTTGGCACGACTGCTACTCCGACCACCACCACGACCTCACCCAGCAGCTCCGGCGGTTCGTCGACTGGCACCACCAGCAGTGCATCGCGCGTGTACCAGAACTGCGGCGTCTTCGCTCTCGCGTCTGTTGCGCTGCTGGCGCTGGGCATCACGGTCTAAGACGCTGTGACGCCTCTAGTTTTTGCTTCGATACGAACAGCTTGACGTTAATATACCAGTTCCATTCCGTCGTCTTTTCTGAATCAATGATCAGTCGGTCTCGCTGTTTCCTACTGCGAAGAGTCTTTTAGATGGAGAAGCATGCAAGTAGAGCACATTTAAACGCGGGAATGCATGTTACATTATCCAGTCCTCTCTCAAACAGCACTGAATACTAAGTAGAGACAATGGAGTCCCAATGAGCAGCAAGACCGAGAGCAACAACGTCGCCACTCTGTTCGACGCAAGAGGCGCTGGTTTTCCTGACCGTCGAGCGAGCTGATTTACTTACTCGGCGCTGTCGTCAGTATTGTCGTCGGACACGTCGATGCCGCAATTGGTGAGCATCTCGTAGGCGTCGAGCTTATACGAGGTTCCATCGGAGCGGCATTGGGGCAGAGTGTTGTAGAGCGACGTGAAGGCCGAGGTGCAGGATGTGACGTTGCAGGGCGCCATGTCGTTCGGGAGGCTGAAGATGCGGGTGGTGTTGAGATCTGCCTCACAGGCCAGCACATGCGCATTGGTCGAGACTATATGATTGATCTTTTCCACTTGTTTGTCCGTGCAAGCAGGAGCCCAGAAGAACATCGAAGGCGAAGCGTCCGATGAGGCGTAGACTGGGCAGCTGAGTAGTGCTGTCGCAATCGACAGCAGCAGCAGACCGGACGAGCGGGTGAACTGGTACATCGGAGCTTGGTGGTGGTGTTCTTGAGCTGGCAACTTGCGCAATGACTGTTGCCAATTCAAATGGTTATTAGCTGAAGATCTACTCCGGAACGTGCTTGGGGTCGTGTTGCGAATGGCTGGTTCCGAATGGAATGACGTTGATGCTGTCGAGACGTTTAAGTGTTGGGTCGCATTACTGACACGTCATCGCCAGCTCTTCGAAAAGGAAGATCGAGTGGCGTCTGAAGTGCGAGACAGAGAAGTATCTTTCGGTGAAAAATTGACGCCAGCTTTTACTGGATCCAGAGTTGAATCGACCGATAAGATGAGCCATACAACGAAGTTGATGACTTCAGATCGACTGGAAGTAAAAGAGGGAGAGATTCCAAATGGCGCCATACTTCGAAGCGATTACAGTCCACTCTCTAACAATTGGACACTCATCGCATTCGTTCGGAAGCTGCCAGAGGAAAGCCACGTGCAGACCCATGGTAACCATCATTGCACAGTCATTGCGTGAAAAGCGATCTCCATGTCCGACAGCAAGCATCCGAGATTTCTGCTGCGTCTATTGTTGGCGACGACACTGCTGCTGATTACCAGCCCAGTGCAAGCCGCCTCGTATTTCTCTACTGTTCTCGAGAACATCACAGCCATCGTCTCCTGCACAGAGTCCCAAGCGAATGAGATCGGGGCCATTATGGCCAACAACACGAACTACCACGCCTGCAAGACGAGTGTCGGTTCGGAGAACCTTTTTAACCTCACAGATCCTCTGGTGCTCTGTCACGATACGGCTTGTGTCGCAGGCTTCCAGACGCTTTACAATGATCTGCCCATGTGCAAATACGGTAGCTCCAGTACCTCTCCGGTGTATTGCTCAAAAACTGCGGCTTTGATCCTGACAACGAGAATGCATCTTCCAGCTCGTTTGGGGGTTCCACCGGCGCGAGCTCTTCTTCTATCTCGACGTCGTTTGCTCCCGTTGGACCGATTGTCACGTCGATTGCGTCCACGGCTTCTCCCAGGTCTACCAGCAGTACCAGTAGTGGCTCTCGCAGCAATCAGCGATACTCACTCTTTGCTCTGGCATCCATAGCGCTAGGCATCATGATCTATCCGTCAATCCCTATGTTGGTGTGAGAGCTATTAAGGCATAACATTGTGTCTGCATCACTTCAAAGATCTATGAGTTCAGAAACTCCTACTACTACTATACTTAACGATTGGATAACGCCATTCCCCCCATATTTCCCCTTCAGTATACATCGCTATGGAATGCCATCACTCTCGAGCTTGAGATTCACTTTGATTGGTGCTGCCTCAAGTGCTGAATATGAATTAGCGTCAAGTTGTCATCAAATGATATTGGCTCAGGCACTGCAGACGCCAGTCGATCTTCCTTTTCGAAGAGCTGGTGGTTGCCATTTCAGTAATGCGACCCAAGATTTAAAACGATTCGACAACATCGAATGTCCTTCCACTTGGAAGCAGTCACTCGCATTGCGATGTCTAGCATTTGACTTGGAGGACTGTGACAACAGTCATTGCGTAAATTTCCAACCAGCCAACAAGTCTCGATGAATCAGTGCACCCGGTTCAGCACATTGATGTTGCTGCTGTCGATTGCAACGACGCTGCTCTACAGTCCAGCTTTTGCCTCCACGGATGCCTCTTCTTCTTCGTCTATCGTCACTGCTTTGTCCTCCATGGAGGATGATTCTGCTTCCATCACGGACGATTCCTCTATGGATGACTCATTGTCATCCGACTCGGGCTCGTACGATTGCACGGCCTCTCAAATGGATGCAATCGATCAAATGCTGGCCACGAACACGCAGATCAAAACTTGCGAGAGCAAACTCGGTGTCAACAGCATCTCAGACCTCACGAACGGAACTCAACTCTGCGAATGCCACTCGGTTCTTGAAATATTCAAATCGCTCCCCGATTGCACGTACCACGGCTATGCTCTCAAGGACATTGCTGATGCACTGCACTGTAGTGACTCGTCGACCTCAGGCTCGTCCAATTCATCTATTTCGGCCAGTTCGGCTGCCAAGAAAAGCGGATTTGTCTTTGCTATCGTGTCGCTGGTACTGGTGGTTCTAGGTATTACAGCCTGATCATATGAGATCAGATCCTCAACGGCTGCACGGTGGTTCGTGATGCACAATAAGAAAATTTAGCGCGAGTTTGACGTAAATATACATGTTTCTCCGGATATGCCCACCCATTTGTGTGTTGTGTCGCTTCCTGCATTTACCTTGATCGCTTACCTGCTCATTTCGTCATGGAGCAATTCTTCCGTGAATTCTAGGGCGTCCAGAACCGATGGGCGCTCCTCTGGGTTTGTGTGCAGCATATCGCGAATGAAATCGCAAAATTCGTGCGAGAACTGCGCATTGCGGTGGCACACGATGCCTCCTTTTTGCTCTGCATAAATGAAATATAGCGGAAGGCAATAATGATCACGTAGGGATAAACCCAAGCTTATGATAGCGTTTCGTACCAGGAGGGAATGTCACGTGGCCGTTCATGCAGGCCAACTTCATGAAGCCCTGTGTACAAACGACCATGTAGATCAACATCTACTACTAGGCAATTGATAGATGAAACACAGTACCTCTCGAGGATGCTCGAACGGATTGGTGCCAAACGCCATGGCATACAACAGACAGCCCAGAGACCAGACGTCTGACTGACCGTCGTAGACGCCATCGAGCGTTGGCTCATGTAGCTCGGGCGCGCGATACGGAGCCGAGCTTTTCCGGTTCGCATCGTCCTGAAGATCCATGGAAGCACGACGCGTTCGCACTTCGACTCGCAGTGGCGAGCAGCTGCCAAAGTCCGTAACTACCGGAAGGTAAGCGAGGAAATCTTCACCAGCCGATGAAGACGATAGCAGAATATTGTGCGGCTTGAGATCCCGATGGCAAAAACCAGCACGATGGAGTGCCAATACACCAGAGCAAATCCCATGGAATAGATGGAGAGCCACTCGCTGCGTGAACGGCCACAATGGAGACGACGAGTTGCAGGCGACTTCAATGGCATCCCACAAACTACCGCGTTCAAAGTACGGGAATAAAAAGTAATACTGCAGTAGAGCAGCATACAAAATCATTAACTGAGGAAATACAAAAGTGAGAACAAACCAGGCAGTTGTTACCTCTAAGTGCTGCTGTTGCTGGGCTTCGCCAAACTCCACGAGTGGCATGACGTTCAGGTGCTTCACAGACTACTCAGCCACAAAGAAACAATTAACGCATAAATGATCATCAACAGATATCAGCCAACGCATACCCGAAATACTTGGAGCTCCGTCTGCACGTCATCCGCAACTTCTTGGGATTGACAAATAACACGTTTAAGCGCAAACGTCTCGCCGGACTGTGTCGATCGCACAAGCAGAACTTGAGCATACGCGCCCTCAGCGAGCGATCGAACTACCGTGACACTAATTCCGCCCACTTGAATGGTCTCATTCTAGCGTGATAGAGAGTAGCAGGCGTTAGCTTAAGCGCAAGCAAGGCAAAAATCCCACGGACACAGCTGTAATACCTTGACAACACTGGCTGCGTTTGAAATCGATGCACTGATGGATGAAAGCAGCGAACCTCCCCATTTCTTGGCCTTCTTCGCAGTCTCAGACGCTCCCTTCTTAGCGTCCTCCATGGAGATCTTCTTGGCAAAGTCGTATGCCTGCTCTGTCTGCTTGCGCAAGAACGTCTGCGCATCACTCGTGACGCTAGGTCGCGCCTCACTGAACCGCTCCCGCTCTCGTTCGTCCGATCGGCTCATTCCGCTGCCCCGAGAGGCCGCATTATTAGCGTACTTGTTCCATTGGCCACTCTCACGGTGATCCACACGACTCGGTTCTTCCACAGGGCTGTCGTTGTCTACGAGACACAGTTAATAAGTGAGCTCACTCTGTGTACAAAGCCCTCTCCCCCTCTCGGCAACCAACCTGGCTCATAGTCGCTGGTACGGAACTCCACATACTCGTCACTGTTGTGCGCCCGGTCTTCCGTATATTCATCTCGCACAGGCTCTGGTCGCGAGACATACTCGACTTGAGGTGCTTCCGCTGCAGTCACCACAAGCGCAAGTCAATACAAACCCACAGCTTTAGCTCAGTCAACTGGCGAAACTCACCAAGCGGTGTGACCTTGAGCACGATCTTCTGCTCCCATCGCGGCACGAAGGCGTTCGGGTTAGTCAGATCAATGTACGCACCAGCTTCGTTACGAAACGCGAAGTGGTAGTTCGAGCCTAGCGGGAACGAACGCTGGATGTCGCCCAGACGCACACCCGAGTGCGCACCCTGCGGCAAAACGAACGCGTTCCAATGCGTGTCGGGCACATGCGGCTTGTCCGGCTCCACCTGCTCCACCTCCTCGCCCACGAGTGAGTAGAGTATGAAGCTGCTGCTGTGGCTGAAGGCGGGTGGCTGGCCGCGCTGCTTCTCCAGCGCTGCTCGACTCATGACCCCAAGCGGATGCACCTCCGATGCGCTCATTCACAGTTTCCCTCTTGGGAAGGCACGACGCGACGCGTCAGTAGTAGTAGCGAGCGTAATTACTAATGAAACGTCAAGCATATAGACATAAAGAAACACATTTTGTAGTCACATAAGGAATTATGCTTGTATTGTTTGGTCTGTCAACAGACAAATGACCTCAATAAGTGGACAACCCACACAATGCTACAGTATTAACACGCACAGTTGCGAATCGATGTATCTGCTGTCTGTGATAGAACACTGGATCAGTCCAGATAAATACTGTAAGTTGCAATTCTGCACATACGTGTATTGGTCCCTAATTTGAAGTTAGATCTGTTCCGTGTGACGTGTGTTGGGCCTTCAACCGCTCGCGAGATCTGTGAGTGAGGATGCTGCACCAGTGAGCGCATCGTGGTAGACCTCGTCAGTGGACGGGACAACGAGAGCGAAGAGTGCGATATCCTTTGCCTCGTTACGCAGTAACTGCAACATCTTGGCTGATTGTGACGGCGTTTCATCAAGTGCCGCCAACACGCGCGACGTGAGCTCAGCGTCGTCCTCCTGTGTCTGCGTTGGCTCCTCTAGAAACTGTGAGCTTGAGCGGCTGCTGGAACGCGTATCAAGACGAGGCTCAGTGTACTCGGGATCGATCGGTCGCACACACGGTCGCGCATGGGTCAGTGCTGTTTGCAAGTGCGGAGACGATGGATCGCTGTTGTTGCTGTTTGATTCGGCATCGAAGCACTTGACCTTGTCGTAGAACTGCTCCGATATGTTCTTTCGGCTTTTAGCCACAAGTTTTGGCTGGAATGGATGCACGCGCTCAAACTCACGTCGTTGTTGCTTGCGGAATTGCTCCTTTTTGTGTTTGTAATGCTCGAAGTACTGATTAAGTGCCACAAAGACCTTAGACCGATCTGCTCGCCCATGTTTCTTCGCGATCAGCGAAGAGTTCTTATCAATCGTGGGATGGAACGTGAGCTCAGCTTCTTCCGCCGCTTCTGAGATCGGGTCTTTACCCGTGTTTGAAGTCCGTGAGCTCTGTCCATCGTTCAGATACTCCGTCAAGAAGAGAATCTGCGTGTACGTGAGCCCTGGAACGTCCTCCATCATCTTGTCCATGTAACCAGCAAACTGAGCCTTCGTGAACGGCCGCTGGTCTGCGAATTCAAACGCAATCGACACAATGCGAGAGATCTCAACAGGCAGTTGCACTTTATCCACGCGCAATGGATGTACAACCAGATCCTCTTTCGAGGTAGCGGCTTCGCTCATGATTGGTTCATTGTGTGGCACCGGTTGCTCAGTAGACGGCTGCTCACACGATCGACTCGCAGCTACAAGAGCATTGAAGATGCGATCAAACGTCTTTTGTTTGCGAGAGGCGAGCGCCTGGCGAGATGCACTCGAGACAAATCCTTGTTGAGCTTGCTGCTTGATCTGGCTCAGGTGCTGCTGTCCCAGTACGCGCTGATACTCCTGCTTTTCGCGGTGCGATTCATACAGAAAATCGCCAATCGGCAGGCCCTTTTCGTTGCGATTAAACATGGGCGCTCGCCCGATCTCAGGCTTGAAGTACTCGCGCCCTGTCTCCGGATCTCTATCGGGCGCGTACTTTTCGTACAGCGATACCCGCTTTTGCTCGAGCTCGTGGTACTTGGAGACTGCAAGGCGCTCCACAACATCAGTGTCGCTGTTGCCCATCCAGAGCGAGTTCACGCCAATGTTCGGCTTGAATGGGAACTGCTTGAGATAGTCTCGCTTGAGTTCCTCGCGATGCGCGCGCACTTGGAAAAACTCTTCGTACAGCGCATGGTGAGGGTTCTTGCGCCGCAATTCTCCGTCCGGCGTGGTCGTAACTTCGGTCGCTAGTCCACTTGATGACACGACAGATGCCTGTTGGTTCTCCAGCCGCTCACGCACGATCTCTTCCGACACCTCATTGATCTTTGGATGAAAGGGACAAGTCTTCTTGAATTCGTCCTCCATCGCCTGCTGGTTGCGCTGGCGCCGCATGCTCATGATCTGAGCGCAGCGCTCTTTCTTCGTCTGCAGGTTGTGCTGCGCGCTGGAAGATGCCGTGAGCAGTGTCGGGCGAAAGAGATGCGTTGGTCTGGGCTGACCGCAAATGCCTTCGGGCAGATCTTGAAATCCACTGCCACAGACGCTCTCTCGTGGAGATTTGATGCGAGTCACCAAGTCTTGATTCTCGGAAGACGACCCGCTAGCCGATGATACACGTACTACGTTTTTGCAGACCTCGTCGTTGTGATTGTTCATCGTTGCGCAGCGCGGACACATCCAGTCCATTTGCTGCTCCTTCTCCACGGCTCGACGCTCACGCAATTTGTCTTTCTTGGCCATCTCACACAGCGCTTCCTCATACAATCGCTCACCAATATGCGCATAGCCACCGTTCTTGCGGTGGGCGATGAGATCTTTTGACTTGGCCGCCATCTCTACGCGCATTTGATCTTGCTCACGCTGCGCCTCCATGGCCTTGACCTTCTGCGCTCGCTTGATCCATTTGTCCTTGGACTCGGCCAACGCGTACAAGCGATTGAAGACCGCGGGCGTCTTGTCCTTTTGCCGTGAACTCGCAGCAGCAGCAGCAGAACGTGTCATTGTGTGGCCAGAGCTGAACATCGGATGGCGTTCAGATAGATCGACTCGGTTGTAGTCAGCTAATTGGACGTGATGGAATGTGAGTGGGGACGACGAACCGTCTTTGCCTGTGGAATCAGGGGCGATGCTTGGATCCACTTTGCCGCTGTGTTGAGTGTAGTGACCGTATTTGGCCATGAGCGAGATGTAGCTGAACTCACGCGTGTGCTCGCGTGCTTGTTTCTCCCACTGCGACTCACGCTGCTCAACAAACTCTTGTGGTGTAGCAAAAGCTTCTGGAACTGGTGCAGCTTCTTCGATTGCTGGTTGAGGAGACACGCTAGCTGCTACTGGCTCAGGCGCTTCGGCCGCAACAACTGGTGCAGGCGGTGGAATAGTCACGGACTCGAATTCTTCCGGGGCAGCAGCTTCAAGTTCTGCCTCAGCTAGCGCGTCCAACTGGTCCTGGATATGCTGCGTTAGGCGAGGTATGACCTCCGGCTTGAGCGAGTGCTTCTGCGCGAATGCAGCAGCGAGCACGTCCGGTTGATCGCCAACGTGGATCTCAATCGTTCCGCTACGACCGTCTCCGATCACTACCTCCATCAGCAGCAGTAGTTCAGGAACTCCATGCACTTCAACCTCTAGCTCAATCGCAGACATGGCTGCAGTATCGGAAGGAGGCGCGTTGTACGCTGCCGCCGAGCTCAGTTCTTGCTCAAAGCGCTCGCGATCACTAAGCTCCTGGTTAACGCGTGCTACTGCCGAGTCGATCGCGACTCGAATATCGTCTTCAATCTGCTGCACTGTGCGTGATAATGCTACAGGAGGAGACGATTGAGTCTCGCGTAGCCACAACGGCAGCGGAGACCTTTCTGGCTTTGCGAATTCAGTTAACGCAGTTGAGACGCCAGTCGGGAATGACGTGGAACGAAGCAATTTTCCAGGTGACAATGAAGCCACCGCTTCGGAATCGCTGTCCGAGTCGCTCATATCGATGTCGTCGCCATCCTTTTGCGTCTGTACGAGCTGCGCGCCAATGTCTTTCATGAATTCCGAGTCCTTAGATACAGAGAGAGTGAGTGTGAGCTGATGAGTCGTTGAATCAACAGACCTCGATTGAGCTGCGCTTTGGCGAGCTGAAGCAGTGCGAGTTGGTGAAGGACAACGTTCCTCTGGGTGAAATGGGCGATTTCAGCTCTTCGTCAATGCAGCCGTGGAAAGACCGTCGCGCCTTTGAGTCAGCAGCGACAGTGCCCATTAGCGTTCCGAGTGAGGTAAACAGTCTACGAATCAAGCAGCATGGACGCGCTCACCTGCGCGATTGAGGCTGAAGCGGCCGGAGAGAAGGAGTTTCGCCGTGATCCAGGCAGCGAATGGGTCGTCATCATGGAGCGCTGGTCCACATCGTCCATGGCTAACAATGCAAAGTGTCGCTCCATGATTCTAAGCATCGGATGCGAGTCGTTACTGGTGAGTCCAGAAAAAGAATAACCACCACGAGCTGCTCGAGAAGTCCTCCAGCGCGATAAACGACACCAAGCAGTTGTCATGCAAGCAGTCAGCGGAGATACTCTCGCTATGACAGATCTACCAGGTCTTGCTCGTATGGGCGTGAGCCAAGTGCTGGAAAAGGTGCGTTTGCTGCTGCTGCTAAGAAGCACTGACTAAATATTCACGGACTATGTCTGGAAACAGTTTTCAGTCAGCGACATCGTCTCTCTCTCGTATGAAGCAGGCGGCGTGTACCCGACGCTCTTGGGCTACGCTTTGGGCGCGATCGCCACGGGATTTCTAGTCGGAGCCTCTGGCTGGCCCGTTCGCATGCTGCCCGCTCTGGTTTGCGCTCTGGTCTACGCGCAATGTCTTCGAGAGTACGAGCACTTTCCGTTCATCGTGCTCATGACGTTTGCTGCGGGCACTGGCATCTGTTGCACGTACGTCCAGGTGCTGTCATGGCAATTGGCGTTCACTCACGTCCGTGAAGGCAAGAAGCGAGCCCAGCGACTTCGTACCAACAAAGTCCAGAAAGACAAGTGAAGTCCGTTAGTTATAGAGATACGACGTAAGCTTTGCCTCTCATTATGTGTAAGCTAGCTGAAGTATCCTTCACTGCCTCACTAATGAATCACATCCATCCATGCTGTCGTTTCTCTTGGCCTCTTAAAGCGCCGTGGCAACAGCAGCATAGCTCATGACTGCGAGCGAGCTCACTACAGCAGCAAGCACGCCGATGCGCGAAAGCGGCGTCATAGAGGGCGACTCTTCATCTTTAAAGAACGTATCGTAACTGGACTTAGAGAGCGACGGAAGTCGACGCTGACTGGGATTGCGACCAAGACGCAGTTTCGCTTGCATTTGCTGAGTCTGCTTGCGCTCGTAGTCGCCTGCAGCCTATCCAAGCGCATACAAAAGGTGCATAAGGATAGAGGGAAACCACTTTGAGAGTGTGGAGCAGAGAGCTCACGTGGCGGTGCTGCAGAGCGGCCGACATTGGACGCACGCTCAAGTGCTTCATGATAAGTTCTTTTCGGTTTTGGATCTTTCCACAATGCAATGTAGCCATGAAGGTCTCGTATGTCACTAAAACGAGTTTGATATATTTAGCCAATCATTTTTCGTGTTCACTTCTTTTCCACTACTCACAGTTGCGTATCATAAGCCACGATGTCAGTAGTTCTCTTCATTTGCGCCGGGCAGCACCATGACTTTGTTGCTCCTTTTCCCGCTCAAGCTCTTGTTTCTTGGCGATGGTTCCCCAGTCGATGGCCACCTGCTTGGCGTACTGGAGGAACTTCTGGTTGGTCTCCTGCAGCTTATTGGCAGCCAGAAACCGCTCGCGATAGGCCAGCACCGTGTCCACATGGGTACCGGCGTCCGTGGTGTGCTTGACTGCGAGATCCATGGCTCGCTCCCAGCGGAAGAGGCGGATGTTCATCTTGATGGCACGATAGATCAGCGGATGCGGATGGGCCTGCAGCAGAATAGCCTCAGCCTCGTCGATATTACCCGCGTACAGCGCTAGCTCGGCGTTGCGACGCTCGTCCGACTGAATGCCCTTGACGTACAGGATGAAGTAGAGCTTGTCGACGCAGTCGATGGCTGCGAGAGTGATCTCGGCTGTCTCTAAATGCCGACGGTGCAGCGCTATGCCCGCCAGACACGTCCACAGGCTCTTGCTCTTGACGAAGCGACACAGCCGGACAGCCTTGTCCCAATCGGACGTCGTCGTGAACTCGTACAGCATCGCCGGGTACGGCGAGATGCTCGCGGCCACGATGGTGCCATCTGCACGCCGCACAGTGAGACTCGAGCCTGCGAAGGTCGTGATGGACGACATCTTGAGGAAGTCGGTGCCGTCGCGAGAGTCGATAATGTGGTGCAGCAGTGTGCGATCCACGTACGCCATGTTTGGGTAGCTCCACGTGAGCAGCTTGGCATCAGCGATGGCCACGAGAATCTCCGAGCCGTCGTTCCAGGCCGCCGAGTCGACCTGCGCTTGCAACTTGTAGTTGTCCTTGTGCGACAATCGCGCCAGGTACAGATCACGATTGCGGTCGATGAAGAAGATCTTGCGGTCCTCCGTGGGGCCAGAATGGCTCAGCGCCAGCTCGTAGATCTCGAGTGAGTGCGTGAGTGCGATGGGCAGCTGCTTGCCCGTGTTGATGTCGAAAGAGCGGATCGTCTTGCGGTCCGAGTGGTCCAGGATCGCCAGCGTATCTGTGCTGAGCGAGATGGTCATGCTGTTGAGGAACTCGACGTGCATACCCGCGAACTTGGGCTGGCTGATGGACTTGCCCTCGTACGAGTAGACCTGGATGCCGTTGAAATTGTCTACTGTGATGAAGTGGCACTCGCTCTGGATGATCAGGTTCACGGTCGCGCGCAGGTCGAAGATGTGCGGCGTGTTCCAGTTCTGCGAGTTGTAGATGAAGCACTGCGTGGCTGTGCACACGATGAGAAAGCCGTAGCCGAACGACATCTCGATCACGCGGTCGCGCACAAAGTCGATCTCCTCCAGCGTCTCGTTCATCACGTCGTGGACGTGGATCTTGCGTGGATCCACTAGCTTGATCTCGATCTTGTTCCACGCGAGCACGCGTTCGATGACCTGGGCGAACACGGTAGCGCCATTGCCTCCGGCAGCCACAAGTTGTGTGCTGTCCGACGCCCACGCGATGTCCATGAGGGAGCCGCACTTGGGCCGTTCGCGGCAGTAGGACCAGCCAGTCTTATCGCAAAGACGCAGCATATTGTACGATCCCACGGCGAAGGAGCCGCCGTTCGGACACCACGCGATGGACGTGACCACATGTTCGCCTGCGGGGCTCTGGTACAACTGCCGCCCAAAGGCGTCCCAAACGCGGAAGATGCGGTCTTCACCGCCGGAGATGATGCGGTTGTTGATCGGATTCCAGTCGAGGCAAAGGATTGCGCCGTCGTGTGCCTTCCAGAGAATGTCCTTGCGTCCAATCTGCACGGTCTTGATCACGAGGTTCACGCCGTTGGTAAACAGCAGCTGATCGTTGTCGGGGCCCCAGCACACGGCGTAGATGGAGCGACCTGTGGACGCCAGGGTCGAGCGTAGATTACCACTGCGCGACCAGATCTTGAGCGTGCCATCTTCGCCCGCAGTGACGAGCGCTGTGCCGTCGTAGTTCCACTTGAGCGCGATCACTGCTCCGGCTTCGCAGGCCTGAACTTTCTTCTCCTCACGACCGTTCTTGGCCATGAGCCGGAACGTGCCGTCGGTGCAGGACACAGCGAACATGTCAGCCGCCTGCTTGCCCACGGACGGCACCCAGTCCACGGCCGTCATGTACGCGTCCATGGATGCAACCTTGCCGCTCACTTCGCCGTCCATACGCCATCGCGCGATCGTGTTGTCATCGCTGCAGGTGATGGCGTCGTTCTCGGGTGTCCAGCAGCATGCAGTGACGATCTCCGAGTGATGATTGTTGGGCAACTGCGAATGCTGGAAGCGCATGATGGCAAACACAAGCGTGTTACTTGAAGGCGTTTGCTTGGGCGCTACCACTTCGTGCCGCAACGACAGCGCGAGAGAACGAAGAGCTCCTGGTCGACTGTTGAGCTCCGGGCCGCCCGTTAGAACGCGTTAACCGCCGTTTCACTGCCTGCAGGCCTTCCCAACACCACCGCCGACTTCTCTTGCCTCGATTCGCTCGCGCGGCGGTTGGCGACAGACGTGAATCCATTTGCCAATCACTTGCCAAGATCACCGGGAGAGAACAACGGGATTCATTGAGCTAACCGATCTCTTGCACGTGATTGAGTTGCGTGGATTCGTCGTTCAGCAGAGCGAAGTGCTGGATACTCATATCATGGGCTCTACACGGAGCGGGAGCAAGGCTGCAGTGGCGCTGTGCAAAGCCTGTAGCCACGCCATCCGCATTGGTGGCTCCATGACATATCACTGGAGCCATCCAGAGTCATCGAAGTCGCGGTACCATGTCAGCACCATCACCGGGCGAACCCAGGCCTTCCCGGACCCACGGGCCAAACCCGCTTACTTGCATCTTTCCACCGATGTTTTCTTGAACATTCTTCTAGATTTAGCCCAATCCCGACCCCTTCATAAGATTTGACAGGTCGCATCAAAAACAGCTGGGAACTGGCGTGCGGAGAAGGGCAACGATCTCGAAAGTTCGCAGACGGTCAGACTGGGTGATACCCCTAGAAAAAATACAATTCACAAATATAATCCTGGAAAAACGGCTCTCGCCTGCTGTCCGACCAGTCCCAGCTCGCACGTGCCTTTTCTCCGCCACCCATTCAATGGCGCCAGGCCACGTGTCAATTCATTTGCAATTCTTTGCAATTCGTTTCCAATTCACGGGCACGTGGAAACGGGCGGGTTTGCCAGAGTTTCCCCCCCTCCGCCTTCTAAGGAACACTCGCGAGCGAAGGAGAGACCCGAAGGACCAGGAGCCCGAGACGGAAGCGAGAGAGGAAGAGTGATCGATCGCCTTGACCCCCCCCTCCCTCCCTCCATCTATCTATCTATCTATCCATCCAGCCCAGCTACCCACCCAGCCAGCCGCCGTATTAGCCTCCGCTAGCGGCATTAGCGCCCTCATCCGCACTCATCTCATCTCGCCCGCGGTTTTTTAGCTTTTTTTCCGCGCGTGGGTTGAAGATCTTCAGCCTCCATCCGCCCGCTTCCCTGCCTCGTGGACGCTCGTGCACCGATCACCATCCACTGCGAACGGTTGAGCCGCGCCTGAAGCTTTTTTACGACCCAAGTCGGTTTTTTTCGCTTAGTTTTTTTTCTTCTCGTCGATTTGAACGGTGAGTTTCTCAATTCGGTATGAGCTTGCGTGTTCTTGCGTGTTGCGTGCGTGTGTACGGGGTGTGAGCCATGTTGGGAAGGTTATTGATCCCATGTCTGGTTTGCCTGTGTATTTTGGTCCGTTCTAGAGTCCAAATCCGCTCGCTACTGGTGTTTTTGGTCACTCGATCAACAATGATGGCAAACGATTGGATCTTTACCAGCCAGGAATTGCGCAGCACCCCGTCACAGCGCGACGGCATGAAGTACGTGGATGAATTGATCATTCGCCGCAATGCGTGCGACTTCATTGAGAAGATGGCGAAGGCGCTGGATCTGCCCAAGCTGGCTCAAATCAGTGCCGACAATTACCTCCACCGCTTCTTCATGCGCCAGTCGCTTGTGCGCTACGACAAGTACCTTGTGGCTGCAGCCTGTGTGCTGCTAGGCTCCAAGGCCGAAGAGAGTCCCAAGAAGATTGGATATGTCGCCAAGGAATACATTGCCATTCGCAAGGTCGTGGAGAAAGATCAGGTGTTCGCCATTCAGAAGCATGACCCTCAAGTGATTGCCGGCAAGATCATCTCCATGGAAGGCGTCGTGCTGCACGCATTGACTTACGAGTTGACGCTCTCGCACCCGTACAAGTACATCAATGAAAAAGTGGACCGTGTGGTGCGACTGCAGCAATTGTCCGAGCCGATGGCCAAGTCCCTGAGTGGAAAGATCAAGCAGGTTGCCTGGAGTTTTCTGAATGACAGCGCATACACATGCGCGTGTTTACGAGCTGAACCGTACGATTTGGCTTCTGGGGCGGTGTATCTTGCGGGACTCTATGAGAACAATGTCCCAGAACAATTGTGCACACCAGAAGGCAAGCCGTGGTGGCACGTGTTGGCGACTCCCTTCCCTACCTTGCAAGGTACTTCGATAGTAATGCTCTCTTGCATGTCGCTAGTTGTGGAAGTGTTGAACATGTTTGTTGTGTGCTGTTTAGATGCTGCTTCGTATCTCTTGGAAGCGTATACGGAACCATACATTCGAACGCAAGTGCTCCCTGCTGGCTTGTCCAAGCTAGTCTACTCGTTTCACCCCCGAAAGCGCGTTGAAAGCCCAGTGGTGTACGCTCCTGTGGATGAAGAGGAGCAACTGCAGTCCGAGAGTGTGTCGTCCCCGATGGATTCGTCTTTGTGCGTGACGTCTCCCGAGTGTGGTGGCAGTCAGGGGCGTTCGCCATTTGATCATGATTTTGATCACGATGTGAAGTCCCAGAAAGACGGAGGTGACGAAAGTCCCCGGGAGACTGCACAAGTGCCTGCTACTCCCGCGTCTTTGCTGGATAGTTTTCCCTTGTGCAACGAAAGTTCAAGTGCTGACATGTTGTTGGAAAACAAGACATCGCGCAAGCGCATGAAAGAGTCGTCCGAAGCTTATTGTTATGGAAAGAAAATGAAGTATTGCTTGTAAATGACATTGCCCACCCACCCTCGGAGAGTCCGTCTATCGGCACAATCGACGAAGCCTCCCTCAAGGTCGTTGAAGCGCGACCTCATTAGAAAAAGTAGAAAATCGTCACCAACTCCAGAAAATAACAAAACGCATATTTATACGAGAAAAAGAGCGTCTTCCTCCTCAAGCTACATCGCGACTAGCCTCGCTTCGACACATGGAAATGCTGCTTCATCTTCAGCGTGGATGTCCACGGTAGAAAAAAAGGATTACGAACATAGAGTCAGTAGTCCAACCTGCATGCAGTTCCTGGTGCCTCCCATTGCTGCTTAAATAATACACCATCACGTTCTCACATCGAATACTTGAAATGCGTTCGCACACACGACTTCAGTCTCCATTTCTCATTGTGCTTGGGGTACTAACACATTGGTTACTTTCGCCACTGCTTGGAATGCTCTGCCAGCCAGACGAGTCCATGGCAGAGCAGTGTCAGAATGAAAGCCACATCAGAGCGTGCTGAAACCTCCGCCTCTTCGTGGAAAAACCGGAGCACATTCGCTGCATACGTAGGGAAGGCTGGAATCTGGTAAACAATTTCCAATTGCCGATTCAGAGCTCGGGCACGAGCAGCGCGTTGCATCTCATCGTGGACCGAGACGCGATGCTTTTCACGCAAGGCATCAACGCGCTTTTCATGGATTCGATCAACTTCGATATTCACAAGCGCCATGAAGTCGTCTGCGTCGAATAGCATGTTTTCAGCATTTTTCATCGTCGTCAGCACAGCGTGAAAGTCATCTAAACGAATCAGGTCAGGTTCCAATCGGCGCAAATGCGCAACAATGACAGGGAATACAAAATAAGCGCCCTCGGTGAAGATGCAGTCGAAACATCGAAACACAGTCTCGCTTGGAAACGTTGTAGTGAATAAACAAAGCAGCCACTACGCAGCACAAATCGATATTATAATCTCAATGCGGAATGCAGGAAAATATTTTTTTCGCGTACCTGTGATCCAAGCAGCTCCAGCGGAAGCCCAACATCTGCCGTATAATCATCTAATACGGGCAATTCTTCGGCAATTATTTCTTTGAGCACCAGCATATCCGTTTGTGTATCGGCCATTGTCGGAGTATAGTATCCAGGATAAAAATCCTCACAGATCACTGACAGAAGCCAAAAGGCTGCTTCTTCATCAACAGTCAAAGTCAGAAAACCGACAATGAAATTGAGTCCCTGCCGGATGACAACAGTTTGCGTAAGTCTTGACAATTCTTGAATAACATTTTAATGTTTGGCAAGATTATACCTGGCAGTACCCGACGGACGGATTACGAATCGAGTATGCACGTAAAACGCGGCGCAACATCGACCGCCCTGTGTTAGTGCAAATTTGCGTTCCAGAATGCCCAAACGTTCGGTCAATGTCCAACTCGATTTGCCGAAATGCGACCGAGTCCACCGAATCTGATTGCTGCACAAGCGACTCATAATAACCAGCGTCGGCTTGACTTTTCTTTTCAAGTGCACCTAAAAGTGAGCAAGGTCAGAGTGTCTACGCCATATCCCGCAAACAACTCTCGGATGTCCAAACCTGATATGTTCATATAGACATCTTGCCGCCAATCGTTCGGAATGCCATCACACACAAGCTGACGAACCAGCGATCGCTTTTTTAATCTTAGAGATTGCGCCGAAAATTTTGGCCCAAAAGCAGCAGTCCATTCTTCAATACGTCTCTCTTCCCGACATTCTTGATACGAGCGCAAATGCGCCCATTCTTTTCGCGATTTTTCCGGAATCGAAAACCCATGTTGGTCCGTCATGGGTGCACAATACAGATTCTCCATGAAAATTTCGTCTCGATCCACTTCGTTCATCAGCGTGCCATTCTGAAGCTGATAAGTAATCGTGCGGATTCGTATTTCGCCCGACCGCGCATTTTTTAAGCGATACCATCGATCCGTCGCGACACGATCACCATTCATTAGCCAATCTCCACGGATTTCAATAAACCCGAGCGCTTCATCCGCGGCATCCTGTGCAGTTCCTCCGCTCTGGGATTGCTTCTCTTCCAGATCACTTGATGTTCGGCTGTTGCGCTTTAACACGTCGCTGGCTTTATCAATCGTGGTGGTAACGTCGTCGTCTTCTTCACCATCCAGACAAAAATCCCAACTGTCTCGACGATTGCCAGGGCGTCTGTTGCTCTTGGCTGGGCTACTGCTACTACTGCTGCTTGTGCTGCTGCTGCAGCTCCGACTACTGGCGCTATTGCTCATGCCGCTGCCCGGGAACATGTCGAAAAAAAAGTTTTTCTCATTAAATACCCGGACCCGCAGTCGGAAAGAAGGGACAGCGTCGGAAGTACCACGCTTGGAGTCACGAACGCCAGGCGTCGCGGTCATCGAAAGCGGCGAGTGCGACGGTGGTAGCGCGAACTCCACGTTGTGGTTCCATGCAGGATTCATTTGATTCGATGATGACGCCGTGGGCGAGCGCGACGACATGACGGACGACAATGCGTCTCTGCCGCGACTTAACACCGCTGCTGCTGAATTAGACGGCGTGTTGAGCTCATCGCCAAGCAGCTCAATCACACAATAAGCGTCGACCGACTGGTAGCAGTCGAGATTGCGCGCGCCCACGACTTCAACCCAAAGCCTCGGCCTATAGAGAGAGCAGCAACCAAACAGCAAGGCATTAGCATACACGGCTGCTCGAGAGAACAAGAGAGCAGAGTAGCACAGCGCAGCAGGCAGCTCTGCCCTCTAAGACCCGGAGGAACTCCAGCGCAAACTCAAGAGCTCAGTGCGGCCTCTGCGCTGGCCTCCGACAGCGAGAGAAGCGGCTGATCCATCCTACTTGCTTTTCATGGGAGACGACAGTTGAGCCACTACATTCCATTCTTCAAGCTCCCCAAGCGAAAAACGCAAACAAGAACCACAAAAGCACCTCATAACCTCAGGCAATCGAAAAAACCTTATCCGAGAAGCTAATTATAACCTTGTTTGAAGCATAGAAAAGGGTACAGTGTACCGTAGGGAGGAGGTGCATAAAACTGATTCAGTCTGCGTTGACACAAAGCGCTCCCAAGTGCATCCTCAGTCAGTCCCCAAGAGCAACGCAAGCAGGAGATCAGAATGAAGCAGGAGCTATTGCGCGCATTGGAGCGAGTGGCCGACATGATCGTTGGCAACTTCAACGTCTCGTTCCAGAACGAGCTGCGTTTTATGGTAAGGACGCACAGAGTCTGGAAGCAGAAGCGGGGAAGCAGGAGGATCTCATGCATTGTTATGTGCGGGACAGGCCGAAGCGGCAGGATCGACGTGCGCCATGGCAATGCGAGCGGATGGCGTTCCTATGCAGCAGGCAGTAAAGCACACAGCTGGCGCGATCGCTCGACTGTAGATGACGTATAATCGATAGCTATCTCCTCGTCCATCGTACTACAAGAATTTTGACTGTCGGTGAAATATCTCTTCAACAGGCGTGCTACAAATATTTTTTTATTTGGTGGCCTCGCATGTCCAGCGCAAGATGGCTTTGTTCGTCGCTTCTTCAGCTTGTGCTTGCGCGATACGGCGCTTCATGGTAGCCACTCTCCTTTCGTACTGCTCGGCCACAGTCGCGCGGGCCTGCACCAGTTGCTTCCTGTCGTAGATGTGAAAGAGTTCCACGAATATGCGCGCTTGTAATAGAACGTTCTTGGCATGCAAACTCAACTTCGCTGCGTTCTTGAGCACCTCATCGCCAGCATCGATCTTCCTTTCTTTCACGAGCTCTGGTCCAAACAATGCCATGATCTCGCCCGTTGTTTCAATACATTTCCCGTGCGCATTCACGCTGTCAAGGCATTTGTGCAACAATGACATTGATTTCGACCGAAACTGCTCTAGGCTCGCTGGTATCTTAAGAGACTTCGCGATACATTTGAGATTTGATGTGGCCCAAATCCACTTTGCAAGCGCTAAATCATACTAAACAACAATTGCAAGTAAGCCAGTTGCTTTTGTGCACAATATGCAAACACTCCTTACCTTTTGACATAGCTCCAGACTACAACCGTTGTGGATGAGCAATCGCAGATTTGCGATCTCAAGAATTCGAGTCGCGTATTTCACCAGAACGACATCAGGATAGATCTGCACCACTTCGATTGATTGAGATCCATTTGGATGGATCTTGAATGATTCGTCGGTTATTCCATTAAAGTATGTGACCACCTCTAGCATATCCACCCAGAGCGACAGGTATATATCTGGATATGATGTTTCGTTTGGCTCAACTGGAGGCAAGAGCTTGTCTCGTACGAGGTTCAAATGAAAGCATGCATCCTTGACACGACCGATTGCTACAGCATACTTCAGAGAAATATCACATATTGTAAGGCTAACAATCAACAAAGGAACAAACCTATCTTATTCGTACCTTCGCGACAAGAATATGGCAACGCGCAAGAATAAACTTGTACATTGCCGTTTGTTCGAGGTGACTCTTGTACGTGTCAAAAAGACTTACCATATTCGTAAGACTGAGCCCAAGGTCAAAATATCTACACTGTTGTGCTTGCAGTTGACAATGCATATACAACATGTCGAACATCGCTGCAATCAGCATTACGTCCAGTGCTGCATGGGCCGAATATTTTTGAATATTTTCCTGAACAAGATGAATCGCTTTTATGGTCATTTTCATAGCTTCGCACGGATCGTAGGATGACACGAACTTCAATCGAATCGCGTCGAGGATGCTGTCCATGTATGGCTCCTTCAACAAACTTGATTTTAAAACTTCATTCGAGTCTCGAATGACGTTAATTTCATCCAGCAATGGCCCCAGCTTTTGAATTTCTCCCGTTCTAATGTTACATTAAAATACGACTTGATCAGACAACGTCACGTAGCATTACAGTCAATAAGTGTGATCGTACCGTAACTGATAAAATGCAGAGATCACAAGGTGATACACGCGAAGATCGTTAGGAAACCCATCCGCTGAAGTCAAATTGTTCAACACTTGGTCAGCGATATTCATGGCATCTGATGCTCTTTGATAATTCCCCGGTTCAAAGGCTGTAGTTAATGCATGGCATGTTACCTCGACAAGCCAGAGCTAGTTCAAATACTCAGTGTGAGCTATAGCGACACCATTTTTCGGCCTCATTCATATTTCACCTGAAAGTATTGATCAACATCAATGTGATTGCGTAGAGAAGATCGGATGAGTTTGAGATTATCCGTGTATCTTTCTTGCTCCACGTATTCTCCCTTGATTGATGCAGCATACATTTTCAAAATGCAAACCTTCAACTGAATGCAGAAGTACTTCTTCATCTCGGATAAATTCTCGATGCCATTAGAGCTTTCGGAGCACCAATAAATGCCTTCACAAAGGAGTTCCAGCATGCGTTTGTTCTTCACAGGTCGATCGATTCGTGCAAGCTTAATGAGCAGGTACTTGGCCTTGATAAAATGAGGTCGCCATGTTTTCTGCACATGTCACAATATATAGCCACATAGTATTAATACCTGCAACATAAGAAAAACAACTCAAATCAACGCAGTTTACTTCAATTGCCTTGTCATCCTCCAATGCCGCCTCCACTGCATTGACACATTTCTCGGCGCGTTGCACCCGTCGCAGATACAGTTCTTGATCCTCTGCTTTCTTTTCATTTGTGCACACGATTGCACAAAGCTCAGCGAGCAGGATCTGCGAATGCAATTGGGTTTGCACTGGCAAATCTTTCGCATTGATCACCAACTGAACACAATCAGAAAAGAGATCATGAGATGTGAGGTCATCAGATTGATTCAAGCCAAAACATGCTTGCAACCAGCGCACACAGTTTCCCTTAAGCCGTACCTCCAGGCATTTCAGTGCCTCATTTACGCGCTGTTGCTGCGCTAGCACACACGCCAACGCCCAGAGTCGCTCCATCGCGGTTGCGTCCTTCGAGGTCTCCACCTTAGCTGCAGTTGCCATCTTTGCTCGAAAACGGCAACTATATGGCAAATGAATCGAGGGTCTTCTTATTCGCCAATTCATTTTGCATTTGAATTGAAACTTTAATTGACGATCTGGTTTTCTGAGCAGTTGAAGGGAATAATTCTGATGCGCTCGGAATCCATGGCTTCGGCTACGGCGGCGGTGGCAACGGCTCTGATGGCCACACAGCCTGTTGAACAGGAAGCCGTGGGCGTGGCGTCAGCTTTCCTGGTGGATGGGTTCGTCTATGCGCTCGTGGCTGCGGTCGCGCTGCTGCAGCTCGTGCGCAACTGCTGCCGGTATCGCCCATGGACTGTGCAAAAGATGATCCATTTGCTCATGGTCATGGCTGCCTTAGGTGGACACCCCACTTGCAAGGGAATTCAATTCATTCAAGGAGCTGACTGCCTGTGTTTGTGCGTGTATAGGTCGTTCTGTTTTTCTGGTGCTGGTCGGATTGGACTGGTGCGGAGTGTTGTCTGGCAAAGTGAGCGTTGCAGAATGCACGACAGCGCAGCGAGATGTGTTCTACATGCTGGATCAGCTGCCGATCCTGGCGTTCTTCGCGATCTATGCGCTGCTGGTGCAGTTTTGGGCAGAAGTCTATTACAACGCTGTGGATGAGCTTTCAGTTATGAACACGCACGTTAAACCAGCGATTAAGGGATTGATCACGGTGCGTGGAGCATCATTCTCGGGCTTTTTTGGCGTATGAACTCACGGGCTTTTCGTTGCTCTTGCAGTCGATTCTGTTGGTTCAAATCTTGTTCTGGGTTTTCTATGCGTCAGCTTGGCGAACTGAACGTGAGTAGTACTGACTGGGACGCGCATGTGATGATCTCTAATCGTTCTTGTCGATTCAGACTCGTTCTTCACCAAGAGCCAAGCGATTCTAAACATGCTCATGTTCTTAAACGTCACTACCGGTTTTATCTACTTTGGTCGTAAAGCGTACATTGAACTGAGGCAAGCAACTTGCATCGCCTGTGAGGGACTTGAGGTTGTTGCTCAAATCTTGTGCTTTAATACTCGCAGATCCGTTCCAGTTGAGTTGGGCATTCGTTCTCGGAAGCTGAAAGAGGTGCGTACACATGACGTTAATTATTTCGCTGTTGTCGTCATGTGACTCAGCGGCTTCTTTCTATAGCTTGCAACTATGACGTCAATCTGCACATCGTGTTTCATGACTCGTTGCGCACTGCAGATTTATTTCTCGACCGAAAAGGACCAGCTACACGATCGGAGCACATGGTTCTTGGTGATCGTCTATTATGCACTGTTGGAGATCATCCCGTCACTCGCGATCTTATATTTCAACCGTCGTATTCCGGCGCGTCGCCGAATCTCGACTCATGCACCTATCGTGAGTGGTCGTTGGTTTGGAGGATCAGTATTAACCACCAACTCTGGTGGTGCTATCGACGACCCACTGCGCAAGAGTTTGCTTCGTAGTGAGCTATAAATTCATGTATAAATACTGTACAACACCACATGACATGGAGGCTTGAAAGATAGTGATGCTTTATTACGAATAGAAAGGCTTCGAACAGCGGAACGCTATGGATTTACAGCTTATAAGTGTTCAGACGAGACTTCGACCAGCAGCTCCAGCATGCGGTTGTTTTCCTCAGGGGTGCCAATCGTGGCGCGCACACAGTCCATCAGGTGCAACTGGTTGCCACGGTAGCGGATGACAACACCGCGCTTGGCCATTTCCTTGTAGACAGCGAGGGCGTGCGGAATCTCGAACAGGACGAAATTAGAGTCCGACGCGTAGACGCACTTCACAAACGAAAGGCTGCGCAGCTCTTTCATGACACGAAATTTTTCCTACAGAGCGAGAGAGATGAGCTTGAGGTGCGACGCAGTGTCAGGGGAGAAAGATAGAAACGCACCTTCTTGACAATGTTGATCTTGGCACGCAGCTCGTCCAGGTTGTTCAGTGCCTCGTGGGCAACCTGCATGATAAGCAGGAATCTTTGAGCGAGATGGTTTTACTCGGCCTGTGTTAGAGAAGCGACTCACCTTGGCGGTTAGCTTGCTAATGTTGTACGGCGCCTTGACACTGTTCAGAATTTGAACCAGACGAGGGTTCGCAAAGGCGCTACCTAAGCGAATACCAGCGAGGCCAAAGCCCTTGGACAGCGTCTGCAGCACAATCAGACGTTTGTACTTGTTCACGAGAGTGCACAGACTTTCATCTTCGGCAAAGTCGATGTAGGCTTCATCGACGACCACGAAGCCCTTGTACGACTATGAACCGCGTAACAACCTTAGAAAGTGAGGAGAGCAAGAACCGAAAGTATGAACCCACCTTGGCAGTCAGAATGGCTTCAATGTCGCTGAATCGGAGGCAGTTAGCAGTCGGGTTGCCAGGGCTGCAAAGGAAAATGATCTTGGTCTTGTCCGTCGCTGCATCAAGAATCTGCTGGGGTTGGATTTGAAAACTGGGCATAGGGAGGTGGTTCTGTGTAATCCAAACAAGCAGTTAAGCCAGCTGCGTTGCTATCTCAATTGCCCACGCTATAGCACAGACCTTGAGACCCTTGGGATTGGATTCGGGAACCTCCAAGAACAAAGGCGTAGTAACGATGTCGACATCGTGGATGCTGGCACAAACTTCGTACATTCCGTACGTGGGCAGCGTGATCATAATCGAGTCCACGCGAGGGGTGCAGGCAACACGGATGATCAGGTCGATGGCTTCATCGCTGCCGACGCCGAGAAAGATGTTGTCAGGCGTGATCTTGTGCTCACTCGAGTTTTCGTTTCTGCGTCATGTTGTCACTTGAGCTCAATTGTTTCCATTGAATCCATAGACTGTTGCAAAGCGTACCTATAGTCCGCGATGGCCTGCTTCAGGTCGATTTGGTATGGGGACGGGTAGCGCTCTAATTGCGCTTGCGCAAGCTCGTGGTTCTTGTCCAGTGGAGGTCCGAGACTGTTCTCATTTGCATCCAGCAGGATGCCTGGCACCAAACCCATGCATAAGAACACAAGCCACACTGACAAAGACTCCATTCACGGGGCTTACCCTGATCGTAGTCATCGCGGGCACAGCGGTATGGCGTAAGTGCGAGAATGTTGGGGCGAATGAGCTGCTCGATCTCGTCCAGCTTGCCGCTCTTCTTGTCGCTCTTGACCGACGAGCCAAACACAGCGGACGCAATGGCATCAGGCTGGGTACGGCCAATCAAATAGCCGATACCCACACCAGCGGTCACACCCAGCGCCAGCATACTCTGCTTGTCCATGGCTCCGCAGCGTAGCTTCACAAATGTGGGAACAAGGGCGGCTGGGGTTTCAGCCAATTGCTGCACTGCATTCCTGGCCACAATAAAAAGCAGAGCAGAGCAACGCAAACACCACGAACTTAACATGCAATCCGAACTTTACTGCGGTAGGGGTAGGACACTGCGAACTTTTGTCCTGTTTGACGAGTCAGCGCGAACTTAGGGAACCCCACACGTCGCACCATTGACACATGCAAATTTCGAATCAGGCGGTGATCTGCAAGTTCCATGGATAACATCAGGTTACACAGTATATCCATTTAAGAAGTAATCACAACCATACGTTTTGTACTAAAAACTTAAAGATATATATGGCTCCAAAAATATCGATATTAATTTACACAGGTCGTCAGGTTTAGGCTTGAGGAGGCCTGTACCCATTACTATACACTCATAGACCGGCCGCCGCCCTTCCCGGGCGGGCTCTGTCGTGCGTCGCTCATTCCTCTCACTTCCTCAACCAGACAGAAGACCAGCAGCCCAAGCGAAGTATGAAGACGTCGACCGCCTCTCTCTGCGTGATCGCCGTCGCTGCCTTGGCGCTGGTACAGGCGCCGGCCTCCGCGGCCTCGACGACCGAGTGCTCCACTACCCAAAAGCAGACCGTGAACTCGCTGCTCTCAGAGGATAACTCGTTGGCCAAGGCGTGCTCTGATGTCGTCTCGGGTGACATCACGTCGCTGTCGACGAGCAAGCTCTGCCCTTACTCCGCATGCGCGACCTGGCTGGAATATGTGGCTACAAAGGCCCCCGACTGCCTCTACGATGACACGGACTACAGCACCGTGTACATCGCCAAGGCCGCCGATTGCAGCTCGTCCAGCGGTAGCTCTGCCTCTGACAGTAGCTCCTCATCTGGTAGCAGCTCGTCTGGATCGACGATCCCTAAGCCGACGACCAAGTCCCCCACGACGACTACCAAGACCCCTTCTTTGACGACCAAGGCTCCGTCCACGTCGAGCAGCTCCGGTTCTGCGAGCGAATCGGCTGAAGCCGGATCGGCGTCGGAGGACACGGAGGTCGAGACGCCGGCGCCCACAACTGACGACGGATCTACGATCACGGTGCCTGAGGCCACCACCTCTGCTCCTTCTTCGACCTCCTCCACGAGCGGCACTGTTTCCATCTCGTCTTACAACTCCGTGCTGGCAACCGCGTTTGCTGCTGGCGTCGCCATCATGGGTCTGGCGATGTAGATGTCCGTTTTTGTGCGCAAGTCAGATCTGCTCATGAATACAGCGGCACCACAGGCGTTCTCGTTTTCATTCGGTCGGGTCATGTTTCGTTTAAATGTAGTTTAACTTACCGCACAGGTTCACGCATTGCAGAACAGATCGCAATCACGAAGGCTGTACAGCCAGCACATGCAGCTGACGCGACCAAATCTCAGCGCATTTGGTCAGAAACGCGTTGTTCGCGTTGGCTTCTTCCACATTCTTTTGACGGACGGCGTTGTAGTCCACCGTGACAGAACCCACAGGCTTAAGCACCAGGCGCGGTCGCTTCAGTGGTCGTTCGACTGGCTCAGCTCGTGGACTGCTCTGACGCGGAGTCTTCGGTACTATTGGTGCGCGAGCAGCAATGGCTGCTCGTTGGAGCCGACGTCCATTGCTGGGAACTTTAGCGTACTCGGCTCCAACAGTAGATCCATTTACCACGTTTTCTTTGGATACGTCGCTCTTCTTCCGGATCTCTTTGGCTTTTGGAACCGGAGGCTCGATTGTCTCGATGACCGGCGCAGCTCGTGGCGCACCAACGTTCGTTTGCATTTGCACCGAAGGCTGCCACATCGTTGGCGTGGCGGATTCCGCGCTTGGATCTGCAGGGTCCGAGAATAGGGACATATTACCATCCCAACTTCGCGCTCCAGCTCCACCTTTCAGTGCTGGCAACCCACACAACATTGTGAGCTCACACTGGCTAGAGTCATTGGCCATCAAAGCGCAAGAACGTACGGACGTAATAGCCGTGCGGCGCGATGCTCATGACGTCAGTCCAGATGTCGAAGCGCTTATGCCAGCCCATGAAGTGCACCTTGATCCTGTGCAAACTGTCGAACGCAATGATCTTGGCTTCGGCCCACAGCATCTTCGTATCCTAAATAGAGTCATCACTTGAATTTTCGCTGCAAACCTTTCAATCACATAAGGAGCGGTCGTGTACCAGAGCGTCCACGAAATAATTTACGCATTTGTGCTGCGATGAAGCGTTCTTCTTTTGCTGACGCTTGCCTGAACGTCCAGCGGCTTTGACCGTGGACACCATGATCTGCATATCCACAGAGCCTGCGGGCTTATCCGGGACCGACTGGTCGTTTGCAGGAGGTCTGCACCGTATAGAGATACAGTCAATACGTTCGGGATGTTAGTGTGCGCACCAATAAAACATTCAGGCAAGAGCCGCACGCAGACGTACGCGGCATCCGGAGGCATGGCCGTCCCAAGACTTGCCGCCATTTTTTCTCACGAAAAAGATAAAAATGAGTCACGGTACCGTATATCCCACAATTATAAGTGAATGAAATGTCTCATGGACAATCGACAAAATGTGAGTGCAGACACCATTCGAGTTACTGAACACCACTATCAATGAATACCCTGTCCAAGTCGATATTTTGTTTTTTCGACTCTCTTAAGTGCGATCCTACTGTACTTTACATTTGAGAGGTCCCTGTTAAGACGATTAAATCCAAAACCCTTAATTAATCCGTTTAGGCAGGTTTTACGTCCTAAGCAAAAGCGTCGCACTTCGAGAGAGGAAGACCCTCCAGTCGTAAGGGCATTTCTAACGGTTGACCACATCCTCAAAAAAACTCGACCTTTGATTGGTCACTAATTTTACATCTGTTCCAAGTTCATAGGGATAAAGACGATGGAGCTAATGGTAGTTTCTGTAATCAGGGCGATGGAGCATGTGAGCACAGGAGACGAGTTTAATGACGGTAATTCCCGTGGCGAGATGGATTTGATGTCGTTCTCCGACATAAACTCGTCATCTAGCGAAGACTACGACGACGAAATCGTTGCTGTTATTACCGCTCTGCGCAATCGACGAGCTACGACACCTCATTCTGGCCACATGGGCTCGATAGACGGGCGACGCTACATTGGTCGCCATCGTGAGCTTGGTGAAGCGGCAATCATACGCGACTACCTCTCCGATAATTTTATCTACTCAGATAAGATCTTTGCCACCAGATTTCGCATGCCCAAATCGCGTTTCAAACGCATCCTCTCAGATTTTCAACACCGTAGTATCTTCGATACCAAATCCGACTGCACAGGAAAAGCTCCAGTGTCCGTTGTCATCCGTGTTACGTCTGCTATTCGCGCTCTAGCATACGGGCAGTCGTCAGACAGTTTGGATGAGTATGTTCGAGTCAGTAAGGACACTGTTCGGTTATCTCTCAAGACCTTTTGTGAACAGTGCGTACGTATGTACCCTGAGCAATATTTGCGTGCTCCAACACCGGCAGATTTGGTTGCGATTTACACAGCGCATGCTTCCGTTGGTTTTCCAGGATTGATCGGATCTATTGACTGTACGCATCTTGCGTGGGAAAATTGCAAGAAAGCAGAGCAAGGACAGCACAAAGGAAAAGAGAAGGTATCTACACTAGTCCTTGAGGCTGTGTAGATACCTTCTACAGTACCAGGATCTTCGACCGACATCAACGTTCTCGATCAGTCTCCTACTCTGGATGGCATTGCTCTTAGTGGAAGTGTCCAGAATAATGTGCTCTACAGACTAAATGGCAAGCAACGCAGGCACGGTTATTACTTGAGAGTCGGGATATATCCGAGTTGGGCGTGTTTTGCTACACCCATTGCTGTGACGAATGACAAGCAAGAGGAAAACTACAACAAAATGCAAGAGTCACGCAGAAAAACATTGAACGCGCTTTCGGGATTTTGAAATCGAAATTCCACATTCTAGCAAATCCTATTCATATCCAGTCGAAGGAAGGTTTTCATCACTCAAATCTTGTATACCGCCATCATTTTGCACAACATGATACTTGAGGCGACTGAAAACGCTTTTTCTCCAGGCGTGCACAACACAAACTCAATCCCTCTGGGAATACCAACCGTGGCAAGCGAAATAAGAGTAGGCATGGCGCGTGTGCGTCTAAACAAAATTTTCTGGATCCCCGCGCAGTTCTTGTTGGTCATTTATCGAAGCACCAGGCAAAAGTCTATAACAGTTTTACAAACGTAAGAGTTGTCACCTCTTCGTCGCTTGACTTCGATTCTTCTGGCGGCTGACTTACGCTTTCCATAAACGCCTTGATCTCAGCCACGACGACTGCTCGCTCTTCTCGTGAACCGTAACGCAGCATCATCCGATAGCGCATGCTCTTTTCTTCTCTTCCATCGCATCCGCAATACGATCCAAACGCATGATTTCCATTCGCCGAAACTTGTTGTCTTGCTCAGCTTGTTTAGCTCGCTTTGACCGAGGTGTTGCTTCTCCTCTTCGACAGACGGACTCGCATGCTTCCGTTTGGGGTCGCCGGGGGCGGAGAACTTCGGGCATAACTTGAGGACGTTCCAGCAGTGCATCAGATCGAATGCCCTACCGTAGCTCTCACTGTAAACGACACGTGCAGTGGTAATAACGTCTTCGGGTGAGCACCCACTGCGTGCATTGCGTTCGGCTTGACTGAAGACGCCAACGAACTTGCTGACGTCGTGACGAATGCTGCCCCACCGGTTTCGCAAGGCCTTGCGCGAATTCTTAGGGCGATTCTGTGCTGTGAACAGGTCATACACAGTGTCCCAAAACTCGCTCGAGGGCTGGTCAGCGTCTTGGACAGCGTTCTCCGTCGCACAAACCACGCGGACGAGAGCGCGATGTCGTCGTTTTCGAGCCGTTTCTTGCCTTGAGGCATCGCGCGCATATTCAGCATTGACTAATGGATTAACCAGTGGACGAGCTGAATAGATGAAATATCTGCCAATAATATCACCGTATTTAGAGGTATCGCCCCCCAAAAATGTCGTTTTAGGGGCGAGGGACTAGATTTTGAGGATGAGGACTGCCATTAGGCCACTTTGCCGCATCCCTATTGGAGCATAGGGATGAGGACCCCCCGTCAGAAACGCCCTAAGAGGACCAGTTGCCACCCCCCTTTAAGCGTCGAAACGTCACGGAGAACAACGATCTTGTTCTCCTCCGCGAAGCGGTTGCTGACTTGCCGTTCGAGGCGACGCGGGGAGGCATGGTATGCAACGAGGTAAAGTGGTGTTGCATGACAAAGTGGTGTTGTGCGAGGGGCGAGCGAAAAGCCATCATGTGTAATCATATTGAACTCAAATAACATTCGGGCCACATTCACGGCAGTTCCTTTACTGAACTACGGTAAAAGATGCTTTTTCTTGAATTTGTTTGCTGCTGTTATCTTTTTTCTAAAGACAATGAGCCATTCATTAGACATAGGCCAATCACCCGAATTTTTCCTTTATCTTCGAATACCCCTGACCCTATGTATTTATTTTAGAAGGTTTATTCGAAGATAAAGATAAAGAACGCGTTGCGAAACCTCTCTAATACTATTTTGATACGGAATAATTTATTTCTGACTCTTCTCCGGAAATGAAAATAATTTATTTTTCAGACCATTTTTTAATAATTTTTACCCCTGATGATGGCCGCAAAGATTTGAAGATGTCAATGGCTCTCAGCCGTTCACTTTATGAGTGGACTGCATTGGCCGCAGACACAGAACTTCAACTGTCAGGAAGCCGTTCTTCATTATTTCGTTTCCACCATGGTCTCCACGTCCCCGTTTTCCACCAAGCAGTCTGCGCCTACTACTTCAAGCCCGTTCTCGACGAGCAAGACGAGCACAACGGCTTACTTCCGCTGCCAATGCAATGTCGTGCGCAAGCAGGATCCGAAGTCAGGATACTCAAACCCCTATAGCCACGTCCTCAAGCGCCATTCCGACTACGTGCAGGTTATGTGTGCCCATTTGGTGTATGTCACACCAAACCGATAGCTGAAACAGAGTAGTACAAGTGCTCCAGAGGAAGTTTGCTGCATATCCTGTCTATTCAAATGCAGCCCTTAATGCTGATGTCTATCGTTTGAACAGGGGGTTGGCTGATCTATTTAAGGTTGGATCACTCTATTTAAATATTTATACTTAGCGTATCACACGAACGGGTTGAGAATGGCCCGATAAGGTCAGAGGTTTCATAAGGTTTGACATAAGATAGCGAAGCACGATGTTCAAAAGATTGCTATAAAGTCAGAAGCTCATTTTTCTTTTGAATGGGGTGCCTCACAGCCAGGCAACGCCGTACGCGTGCCATGATCCGTGTAAACAGTCGCCTCTTTCCCACGCCGTCTTTCGGAATTCATCCCTCCATCGACCTCGTCGCTGAAGATCCATTCTCAGAATTCGATACTGAAGTGGTCCACTATAGAGCCTGATCTTGTGCCGAATGGAGCCTTCCAGAAGTTCCTTGTTGAAAAAGTCTGGGCAATGCGAAAGATAAACCTCGTTTGGTTCTACTTAATCCCAGTGAGCTGGTTTCCCCGACGGCGACATGACGTGGGAGCCAAGGAAGAACCTCTCCTGGCGTCTAGTCGTCGAATTCGAGATGGCGCACCGAAATGAAATATGGCCACTTCAGTCCACGAAAGGCCTGCGGTGCAAGATTCCGGCTGAAAAGCCAAAACGGAAGAGCGAGCGCTTGCGTGCGATCCGATCGAGTACGCCCATAAAAAAAATCAAGATAGAAAGTTTTTTAAGTCTAGGAACGAATATATGTTGACAGATGACTCTCTCATTTGTTTCCGCTATACTAGAAAAATAACTTATTGGACCTGTACAATAATTGATTTTGAAGAGGCTGACTTGAGCCCGAAGGAGAAAGTTGTGGAATGAGATTTATTTGGCCAGTGCTTAAGGTGGATAGTCTAGAAACCTCACACGCTGTATTTTCTGTTTTGTGTCTGTCTATGTACCAGACCCGTCCTATGTTGAGGTCTAAGACATCAACGTTAGGTTCTGGAAGATTCCACAGAAAGAACTAGACCAATCTGGTTTGTTCCAGAATCTGTTTCAGATTTTTCGTTTTCATAATGGCCGCGCAATTATTAATTTTCGGGATTTGAAAAATACAATAAAAATGCTATTTTCGGAGGGCCTGATTGGCGTATGATTGATGCTGGATTGAATCAATGGAACCATATACACCCAATCCTTGTAGGGCAGTTGGTACTACAAGATCAACCCACGCAGCACTTGAAGAATATCCCGATTGACTCGCTCGACTGAACCTATTATCGATAGGCTGTACGCCGGTGTAAATTGTTGCTGTGTCTTCAGCCGTCTACTCAACTCGGGGACCACTTCATTCTTGAAATGCGTGCCTTGATCACTTACCCACGTGGGTGCGATATTTAAAGCGTCTGTACCATTCGAGCAATGCCTCAGTGGTCACTGTGGAGTCGGCACGGCCGCAGACTACCAGCTCGGTAAGGTGAGTGGCGTGGTCCTTGAACATCAAAATGTTCTTGCTCTTGCCGTAACTTTCAATTAACTGGAGGAAATCAAAGTGCAGCACTTCGTTGCGAGTATTGCATTCGATTGTTTCGCCCGAAGGTCGCCTGACCAGTTCCCTCCCTGTACTTAATGTCAAAGCAGACATCTTTGTACGAAAGCTGATGTGACATTGGCAAGATCTGGGATATCGAAAAGCTAGCCAAGATGCGTCTTCATGGCGTGTTGTCCATGATGACCTTGACTTCCGCAGTGCGCTATGACGTAGAGGCGTTGAATAAGCGCCGTAGCTGTCGCTGGGATCAGGCTCGGTTATCTATGAGTAATAAAGCAACCGATGCAAGTCCAGCCAACGGCGGCGTCAGGCAAGATCTGTCGGAAGGGAGAACACCCAATCACCCAGGATCGTCCGGGGTTCTGTTAAAGACCCACAATCCTTGGTGGGTTTTATGGTGCTTTGTTTTTTTGTGTCCATACCTATATTAGGAAGAAAGAGATGACAAAAAAATCGTTAGGGACGGGCGAGGGAGGAAAAGCCTGTAGAAAGGATAGGAGTAGAACAGTCTCAAAGAAACGGTCTTGCGCATAAGATCGTCGCTTCCCTCGATCGCTGAGGCTCAACTACACCCCGTGCGCGTTGAACGCGTACGTTAAACGAAGGGAAAGGAAAAGAATCACCCAGGCTCGAAGCCGCGCGCACAAGAAGGAAGGGATCCCTGCCACAGGGATCTCGGACAAGGTCAAGGAAGGCACTCCGGCGATTGTCATATCGCACAAGAATTAACTACGCCAAGACCTCAGATCACATACGATCTTGGAGCTGCCCGGTATCTAAGCTTCCACCATCATCTCGGATCCACGAATCTCGTTTGGACACCGATCCGCTCCCCGCTGACTGTTTGCACAGTGTGAGGCGCCCTCGTCGACTCGCGATCATCATTGCTGATGTCGATGGGGTGTGAGAAGGCAGAAGTAGCCTCACCAAAGGACGACAGGGCCCTGGGGAAACGATCATTGGAAATCGCTTCACCACATATGCGTGCAAGTTCTTCTCCATCCTCATTTGTTGAGGGAGGCACGTTCCTTCGCCGTTGGACAGTCTGGATTTCTGCATAACTCGGCCACGTGAATTCGTCATCGCCAAGTGGCCGAAGGATCGGCGTGATGGAGGGTTAGTGTTGGCGCAGCATGAAACATCCGATCCGCGTGATTCGAACCTTGTATGATTCAAGTGGCCCAGTCCATCGAGAAATCATGTCGGCCCATGCAATCTTTGGCCCATCAATGTGGCTAATGACGTATCGGTGGCCGAAGAGGTTTAAGGTCCATCGTAGAAGCTTAGCACGCACGTGTTTCTTACTTCGCTGCAAGGCGCGAATACATGAATCGAGGTGCGATGATCACAGCACACGCGAAATCCTAGTGGCCTGAGCAGCGGATAGTCCAGCTTGTCACATGCCGTGACAATTGGAAAGGCCTCCTTCTCGATGATGCTCCAGTTGAGCTGAGCACCAAAAAAGGTTCCTTTTATGCACGCCAACAGCTTGTGCTGCTGCGTGACGATGGATGCATTTGGATCAATGCGATCAACTTGTGTCACAAGGACTGTCCATTTGGTATCGGAGGCGTCAGTGAACAGCCATGTTGTTGCTTTTTCTTCCGGAAATGCCAGCGTTGTGACAGTGGCGAGCAATTTCTTTACAGAGTCGAATGCTTGGCGCTCATTGTTGGACAGTTCGATTTGGATTCCGGTCGTGACACGTTTTGTGCGCTAATTGGCCTCCAGTACTGAGCCAAGTTTCTTCTGCAGTGGAGATATCTGCCGAGCATAATCGATCAAGCTATCTCTCAGCCAATTTGTGGCGCAGAGAAATTTTTGTAATTGACCCGCGGTTGTGAGGTATGGAATCGATTTCACGCTGCAGATCCGGGCTGGATCGTGAGAGACACTAGCGCGGAAGATAATCCTGCCACACCATTTGACACTCGTCTGGTACAGTCTTGACTTCTTCACGCTGAGTTTGAGGTCGAACTCGTTGGGTAGCCGAAAGAACCCGTTGAGATAGGAATCAATGTCCGTCACATAAATGCAACATATCGTCAATCCAAAACAGCAAGATCTCGTACAAGAGTGGCTGGGAGGACGTCTCCGTGGTCAGCTGGAAATGAATGCGGCGTCGCTACATCCTTGGAAGACGCGCACTGGCGTGTACACCTTCAAGTCCGTCATGTAGGACAACAGCTCTTGACATTGTTTTGTTAATGGTATTTGCCAGAAGCCATGAATGATACCGAAATAATTCTTTCCTTTCGTATTCTCGAGCACCACGGATAGGATCGGCATCACAGCGCTGAAACCTCGGTGAGATTGTTGACAGGGCGGTAATCGACGGTTTGTCGATTCTCATCCGCTGCTCCAGGCTTCTTGACTGGTAATGCCGGGCTGGCCCATCGACTGCCAGGGTTTTCAAAGACCCAACCAAGATCCACGAGTCTCGAGTTGAAATTCGCCAGAAAGCCACGCAGATGAGGCGGGTATTTGCGGGCTTGCACTTGTGAGGCCGGGCAGCCTCTTTCAGACGGATCTCCAGAGGCGGGACGCGAGCAAGTGGATCGTCATTCAGCTCCAAACGGCACACATCGTACTTGTATGCAATGTGCCGTAGTTGGCCCTCCTTGTCTGCAGGGAATCCATCCACAAGCGCTTGGACGATCAGCCTCTCCACAGCTGCGTATATAGTGCCACTGCTGCTGAAAACTCCATTGTCCTCGTCTGACTCGTTGTTATTGGCGAATGGGTCATTCCTGGCATCTTCATCTTCTTGATGCCGACGAGTCAGCTGCTCTATTTGGTGATCAACATTGATGCCAATCGACTTAAAAACGTCTTGCTCGAGGATAAACTCGCTGTCATTCTCCTCGACGATAAGAAGCTCGAATGGATCGACTGGTGCGACTGACTCAGCGGCAGTGTGGATATGGATCCGCACCATCGCACTTTCCTTGGCTGACACGCTGTTTTCTCCGAATGGCAAACCATCGATAGGGCGTTCCAGAGGATTTGCTTTTGCTGCTGGATCTAACCGGCACAGCTCATTCCAATGTTAGATTACTGTGTGATTGGCACTACTACCAGAACAGTAGGCCATTGTGAGAACCCCGTTCAAGGTGGTCACTCTGTTGTCCGTACGAATGAATTCCTGCGGGCTATTGAAACGTGTAGAACGTTGATCTTTGCGACCACAGGTCCCGCGTACCTTTTTGCGCAGATCGATCTTCTTCTGCTCTGATGCATCAGAACATTCAGACAGCCAATGAAGCTTATCGCACTTGGGACATGGACTTGGCGGCACCTTGGCTTGGGTTGAGTACCTGGTTTGGCGCGCCGGTCTGTTCGTTCATCCAATCAGATTGTTGCTTCTTTGCGGGTCCTTTCGTTTCACTTTGGTCGCACGCGAATCGCTGTTGTGTTTCTCCTTCGTGCTGCACTTTCGCTGGTGGAATGCACGCTCTTGTTCAGCGTTTTCTCAAGAATGAGGTCATGCAGGACTGCTTCTTCTTTGTCAGCGTCTGGTCGTTGATAGCGAATGCCGCTTTCCACTGCTTCATGCAGTTCTGTGAAATCGAGACATTGGCATAGCAGTTTGCACTTATCTTTGGTCCCTTTTGTACTATCAAAGCGCCGAGTAAGGCCATTTTCTTCAATGGTGTCGTAGCATCGCTTGAAATCCTGCAGGACACGATCGCGCACATCACTTTTCTAAAATTCTTGTGGAGCTTGCTCTTGAAGAGCTTGCTGATGTCAGGCAGCGTATCGTTCTCGACGGTAGAGAGGATTCGATCAATCTCAGCAAGGATAATATTGTCGGCCACGTCGTCTTCTTCCACCTTCCAGCGAAGCTTGCACCAGAGGGTTAACAGGTGACCATCGAGCTTGTCCTTCACTGAGACGATATGTGAAGCAAAATCCTCGTTGAGCGCGTTCGCTTGAGCTTTGACTTGCTCTTCGTACTTGCGGTTCTCAGGCTTCCAGATGACAAGCTCGGCGTGCGAGGTACTTTCGATTGCCGACACCACAGCAAGAGTGAACAGAGGCGTTCGTAAACCTCAGCCAGGTGGATACCACGCTTAGACTCATTTGACGTCGATGAGCAGCTTCCCATCGTAGCGATTGATGTCGAGCTCTTTACATGCCCACAAAGCACTAATAATATCTTTGTGGTGTATTCGAGGAATGATCGGAACAGCACGAATGGAGTAACTACTTCCCAGTGATTTTATAGTCGGAATGGATTGTTATTTCTGCTTGCGGTTCACAGAGCGGACTCTTTTGGCTACGACATGCAGGGTATACAGGACATGCAAACATTGGCGTCATTAACGGGAACATGGCTCCAAGTTGTGAATCAGCGGGCCAGCAGCGGGTTAGACTGAGAGTGCTGAAGCAGACTTTAGAACTCGGCCCACACTACAAAGGCGAAGCAGTCGTAGAAACAGAAGAAGAAAAACCAGGTGGTCGTGCGGCAGGAGCAAGATGCTTGCAATCCCTCGAAGAAGCGCTTCCCGCGTAGCTCCAATGCGGCCGAGTTGCGCAAGAAGGCCGCCAAGGGTGCCTTACGCGTTCGCAATGTGGAGGAATAAAAGCGGCGTCGTAAGGCTACAAACTGACTCTACTCGTAAGGTGTTCGGTGGCAACGGAAACGCGCACAGTTTTCTATACAGAATGATAGTTTTCTTATTGGCTCATACTTTTCTTATTCGGTGCCGCCAGTACCCGAAGTTGTGGATGACGCACATAATTCGGCTGGTACGGTTTTTAGAAAACAGGCTCCGTTCGGGGTTTGGGTTTACTCGTCCAAGTGTGACTAGGGTTTGGTAATAGCTTGGTAACTGCACCGTAAAAGATGTTAGAACACATATTTCACGGAGAATCCCTCATGGAGCGCAACATCACCCACAATTCCCGTGAATAGCACACAAAAGCTGGAGGATTCTACTATTCATCCCAGAATCCCACAAAACGATTTTATGAACACAATGTCATTTTAGCCAATCCCCAAAGCATTCGAATTGCTCCATTGTCCAATCATTTTTTCTCACAGAAGCCAACACGAGCAAGAACAACGCCAAGGCGTCACGAATAGAGCGTGGTCGTGACCAACAAAATGTACCGCTTAAAGACGCAGAGATGTTCATCGAGACTTTTAAGAGGCACGTGATAAGGACAAGCAATGTCGTCCCATGCACCGTCTGCATCACGCCCACGCCCCATACAACGAGATATCAGACACCATTGTGTTCATCCAACTCTAACTAAGAGGCTGTATTGTACGCAGCATGCGCTTGGCGAAGACGCGTGACTTGCATGCTGGACGGAGAGGTGACCGTGTCAGAGCGTGCAAGTCATCACAGCTTGACCCCATATCTTGCCACATAGAAGCTAACTGCAGCGCATATAAACAGCATCTACAAGAAATGGCAGCTTGGCTGGCGATTTGACACCGACGGAAAACTTCATGTTGGTAAAGGCTCTCATGCTGATCCGTTCTTGGTCGGTATACGTGCAAGGCGCTTACTCGCACGATTGGATATGCCGACCGAGCTTTCGTGCTTCATTTAGACGCAACGTTCAAGCTCAATCAGCTTGGATATTCGGTAATCGTCTGCGGCATTTCAGATCGATGCCGATCGTTTTATTTGGTTGCTCTATTCATCAGCTCTCAGCTTCTGGAAACGCAGTTCTATGAAGCGCTGGCCAATCTTCGGCGAGTGTGTTCTGCAGTAATGAATAAATCTCTCGCCATTCGTTACGTCATGGGTGATGCTGATTCAGCCCAATACAATGCTGTTCAGCGTGTGTTTGGTGTCGACTGCGACTTTGTGTACTTGATGTGATTTTACCACGTTGTGGCGAATGTCGTGGAACGTACGTCAGGCATGACGGCATCTGCGACCGAACAAGGGTTTCGTGATATCGACATGAAATTTAGCGCGTTCGCCGACGAGACTGGACACTTTGTTTATGAAAGGGTTCGTCAATGGCGTAAATGCCCCCAAACGAACGTTCCCAAGTATTTTACCAAGCAGTGGCTACCTGGAAATTATTTTCGCTGGCACCGTTGATATACAGCTCCGGGATTCGCCATAACCAACAATCTTGACGAACAGTCAACAGGAAGCTGGAGTGCGATTACACCCTACGTGCTCACCTCAAAATAGGCACGCTTTTGCAACAGCTCTCGGAATGTTGCAGCAATGAATCAAGCCTTGCATGACTTTCAAGATTATATCAACTCTTCTGCGACTTTACAAAAGAGCTGATTCGCTTGCATTTGTTGGCGGAGTTTTTGCCTGTGTTGGAAAGCATGGATTCTGGATAAGGAGACTGAACATCAACCTCTGAATGGCTGGATAATTAATACTGTGCGACGGCTGTGTTCTTGTAGATACTGAAGTTTGGCGAGTGTGTTCACTTGCTGTGAATTCTACAGCTGCACAAAATTGTGGACTAGAAAGGCCAAAGAACTTTAGTCAATCTAAACGGAAGCGTGCACAAGAAAACGATAACCAGGGCACCCCGCTGCCCGCCCAGTATTGAACGGCCACGCGCTATCCATGATGTAGGTAGCCGTCTTTTGTCTGCTAGCGATAAATAACACCGTATGAAGCGTGTGAGTCAATTCTATCTGGACTATCCATTACTATGACACATGTACATACGAGCACGCTTTGCTCGCAAACCACGCGTCGATAGTGGACATTTAGGCCACGTTCAGCCAAGCAAATAGAAGGATAGGTTAAATCTGGTAAATTTAGGTCACGTGTATAGGCAGGTAAACAGAGGTCTAAAATCGAGCAAGGAAAAACAAGTGGAGCAAACAGAAAATTACCAATTTAATCCTTACGGCGATGAATTTTGAGGATCTAGTGCATTGAGCTTGCATCCCTGGTTTCCGCACTTGATGTCTTTTAGACCAAAACCTCGTCCCCATCAAGCATGTCAACAAAGCAAGCGTTTGCGGGAAGGCAAAACATTCCAAATCGGATTACGTGCATTTCACAATCATACGAAGACACGTGGCTTCAGACCGTTGCAAACCTGTACGTGCTACCGAATTTGTTAAGAAACTCGGTATGCGTCCAGCTGTAAAGGCGACGCTTGAGGTTCTCGAGAACCCAAGCAGTATCTTGCGCGGCTCGTAAGCGATCACAATCTTCTCGCCGATGTGCGACGAAGACACCCCGGGCTTGCGCGTTGTTCAGGCGCTGGGAAGGAATGGTATCTCAAACACGTCCAGTGAACGACGTTCTCACGCTGACTGAAACCGTTACGAAAAAACGCTTTCTACGCACTGATCCAGTTGGGTGTATGGTTAGTGTGACGCTTTTAGTAGGTCAGATAATGAGGTAAAATCCCTGCCATGCTCAGCGCTTCTTGGCAAACGCCATTCCACTTATAGTAGAGCGCGTTGCCCTATGCATCGTATATCCGTACCCAAGATATGTAAGAGCTGATTGCCGAAGTTGCGTGGGTATCATAGCTGATCCCATCGCTGCTTGGCTGCCTTGAATGCCGATGCAGGCACATTTAAGTTTTGCACAGTCCCCTCCAAAAGTCTGCCGATGAGTCGATTTAATCCAGCCATCGCATTCACTATCAATTGTACCTGGTCTGAGAGATCACCGATGAAGAAGTAAAGCTGTGCGACCGCAGGAGTAAGCCCTTCACAAAAGTTAAGGGTTCCAATGCAATGACAGACTGCTCCTTGAACGCGAAAAAAGTAGACGCCACAGTTTTGATTTCCAAAATCCAATTCCACGCAGAAATGTTTGTGAACTACGACGCCGAAAGATGTGAATGCGACGACAATGTTGCAAAACCAAATCTTTAAAAAAAACTTCCTTGTCGATACACCTATTTGATAATCTCGGGAGGGTAAAGCGGTAACGGCAGATCAATTGCTCCGCCACTACAACAGGAGCTATTCGTCTCATCACGCCACTTGAGTGCACGGTAGTGTTCACAAAATTCGTTTCTGGGCGGAGCTGATATTTGTCATGGCTCCTCAAAGTCATCAATCATAGCACCCTCGCTGTGCGCGTCTTGCACGTGGTCGAACGCTTGACTATACGGGCAAGGCGTCGTTCGCGAGTGATCCAGCCGGCACGGTGGACTCTTGAGCAGTTTTATTCACTGTCAAATTTGCTTCTTTGGCGAAAGCGGCGAACGGCTTGTCATCTATTCGTCAAACCCCGATGTCGAGTGCTCGGAGTTTCGCTTTCTGGCGAAAGATATTGTCCAAGTAGCACGGTTTCTGAAGAGTCGCTTCGAGAACGCCGCCAGGGCGTTTCCCCCACCATTGAGGTGCTTCTAGAGAAACGGAATCATGAAATCCCCCAGCCCACTCTCTCTCTTCCCGTTTCGTCAATTTATTGGTTAAAATGACCAGCGCTTGCTATACACTGATATTAGCAGTATCAGCCATTAGTATACCTTACAATTGGCCAAACACACTCAAAAAGCTTTGAAAACCCGAAACGCGGTATAAATAGTGAGTTAATCGATTATGAATATTTTTAGATATGTTGTGGTGGTCCTTGACAACATGATGGTTCATTTCTTCAATGCTCGTCGTTTAGCAGGGATTTTTCTGTAGCGTCGCATACTCTATTAAGTTCGCTTTGAAGTTAAAGTACTGATTTAATGAATAGGTGCGCACTTTGGCTGGATCTGATTTACTTGCTAATCATCGACATTCCTATTAATAATCCTTTTTTCGTCCAATCAGAAGGCTTTAAAAGCATGATACCTGTATATAGGCATATTTCTATTTCCCAATCAGAAGCTTTCTGTCCTGCCAAAGCTTCTGATTGGGTAAATATCAGCGAATCAAAAAAGCTAAAATGGTGCCTGACACTTGTGAGAAAAAAATGCGTTAGTGAAATATTATACTTGAAGTAAAGGATATCTGCAGCTCCATAACCGATGAGCATGCAAAGCAAACCTTAAGGTGCACGGTTTCCAATCTGCATGAAGATATGCTTTGTATGATCGTTGCAGACCATGATCTATCACCACATTTTTGGTACGTTTCGGCAATTTCGTGGCATGCAAAACTAAACTTTAGTACCTCGGATGCCAAATCTGTCTGGAGTGATGTTTTGTTTGATCATTATGAACCATATGCCGTCGCTATATTGTGTGTGAGTCGGTATATCCATGGCATGCGAAGACGCTAATAGTATATATACTTACATAGAGCTAGACAATGTTTCTGGACATTATGTAGGCATGACATGCAGGTGACTGACTGTGGTTGTGAATTACTTCCCTTGAACGTATAAACGAAGGGCATGGAACTTAAAAACTCAGATTATACTTCGTTGATCTCCTAGGCGTTCTTTTCCCTACGTTTTTTCAAAGCGACCTCTCGGGCAGCTTGACGCTGAGCACGTTTAGCAGCCTTCTTGGAAATTTCCTCGGTCCATCGAGCCACTGCGCTATCTCTGCGCTTTTTGTTGAACCGCTCGTCCTTCAGCAGCAACTGGTCGAAACTCGGCGTCGAGGTCGTACTTCATATCTTCTTCCAGTTTCTGCTTCCTGAGGGCTAGTAATAGCTCGTTGTTCCGGATCGGAAATGCATAGAATGCAGGTAGGATCTTGCTCCAAGCCTCTCTGGAATCTCGGCGCTCACTCGTGACGGCTCGCTGGGCGTAAACGTACACAGGGTACGCGTCTCGTACACGTTTTTTTCCGAGAATGCACCAGCGTTCACTGGGGAGGCTTGACTTTAAATACCCAACTTGTACGGCATGGCATGCCATCGAAGACTGGTACACAACGTCCCCAGGGCGTTGGATCACGATCTTCGATGCTGAATTCTTCATCAGTCGCTCAAACGCGAGATCTTCGAGGCTCAGTCCGATGCCGTCCATATCTGCGAATGGAACGCTGATCCAAATCTTCAGTGCGTTCTTGCAGTACGGTGCGATGAACGCGAAGACGTGTCCATGACCGTAGTGTGGTGGCGATTGTCGATAGGAGTTTTGCGGGGGAAATTCTTGAGTGCAGAAGTAAGTTTTCATGTCGTGGCGATACTGGGGCGCAGCTTGTAGCCGTTCCCGAGCTCCAACGACAGTTGATCACTTGGGGAAGCTTTGTCTGCTGCGTGCACCATTGCGATTTTGTTCTTAATGAAGCCCATAACACCCTTCGGTGAGGCCAGGCTCATGGCGCAGAGAAAATGGTCGGGGATGTCTGGGATCTTGCGGCCATTCACCAGTCTGTGAACGGAGTCGTGGACGTTCAGAAACACCACAATGGCCTCCTCCGCAGCGCAGGCCCTCTCGACGGTGATTGGGTCGTCCAGGTAGCTGCCTGGCGACCCCTCCCAGGCTGCGGCAACGTCTTCCAAGCTGATGCGCGCTGAGCCGAAGTCGTATTCGCCTAGCACGTCCTTGCTGTTTCGTGTCTGGCCGATCGGCTGATTCTCACTGTGTTTTGTGATGACTGTAAGTTACCGATAATTGCTATCGCTGAGTTGTTCTTTCTTTGTTCCGTTTTTGTTTGGGCTGCCGGCCAACACCGAGAGTTATGTGGCTCACATTAGGTTTGGTTCTCCGAGTTTGTGCCGGATTCAGCGCATTGGAGCCATGTCGTTCCGCTATGAGCCGTTCCAGCGCATGACCGCGACGCAGTTGGCCAACACGCTCAAGACCGGTGGAAGTCAAGTCATCATAGACGTGCGTGATGAAGATTTCGCCGGTGGTCACATTCGATCAGCCGAAAACATTCCCGTTGACAACTTTCAGGACGACGACGATGTCGACGAGCTCGTTCGCAAGTACCAGCACAAGGACCGTATCGTGTTCCACTGCATGCTGAGCCAAGTGCGCGGACCGTTCTGTGCCAAGCGGTTCCTCTCGCGGATGGCCATTACGTTGGATGGTGTCGAGAAGGTTCCTACGGTGTATGTGCTCACGGGTGGCTACGAGAACTTTGCGGAGGTACATTACACTCCGATGACATCACGTGTTTGACGACGCATTGATACTCTCTTTCTCTTTCTTTGCTATTAGTTGTACAAGAATGACAAGACGCTCATTAACGGCTCGAGTTAAACTACGAGTCCTCATTCCCCGGCTTCTCCTTCGCGTCGTGATCCACGGGGATCGTCTCCATCTCAAAGATGATACTCGGATCGCGACGGCCGTTGGCTCGGGTCCTTCGTGATGTAGTCAATGAGAAAGCTTGCGTTAATGCACTCGATCTTCTCTGCCTTGAACTTCTTCAGCCATGTGTCGCGCGACGGCAGTCCAGGAGGCACCAGCGCTAGTAGAGGGCGTTCAGCTGTCGCGGTCCGCTGTTCAGCAGTCAAATCCAGTGACTTGTTCAACGGGACCACGGTTCCTTCGCTGGCAGCGATTATGCGTTCACACATGTCCGATGGCGGAACAGTCTTTGCGTGGACCAGAAAACGCCAACCAGCGAATGCACCTGGCTTGCCAGCAGCACGCTCAGTTCTCCAGTAAGACGCAATCTTCGGCCAAATGCGTGGGTCCATGAGATTCGTGTCGGTGTCGTTGTGCCCCCACTCGTGCGACGTCTCGTCGACAAAGTGTCCCTCAGCTGCGCTTGCCTCGAGGTACGAAGGCTTTAGAATCCACTACATGAAGCAAAAAGCATAGATTAAGCACGCCGCTCTCATCACATTCCTTGATATTGAGTCGTGTCCACATACCTTGCCAGCCGTGCAGCCACACACAAACTTTTCCGTTCGCTTGAGCTCGCTACAAATGATATGAGTGCTCGTAGAATCGAATTTTCGACCAGCTTGACACACGTTCCCGCCAAGGGAAATGACAATTGATTCGTTCACAGCGAGCTCTTCTCGCGTACCGGTAAGCAAGAACACGCGCTGATTTGAGCTCTTGACACGGTCGGTCTTCGCTTTCTTCACTGCTTTATTGGTTGCCTTTGATTTGCTGGTTGCTTTCGCTTTGGTAGTTTTCGGAGCAACAGCAATGGCGTCCTCCGTAGAAGCGGTAGATACTTCAGAATCCACCTTCGACACATCTGCAGCCTTGCGCTTTCTGGTAGGCTATACACACGACCACATTAAGACCTTACCAGCTCTGCCTGGTATACGGAAGAATTCATGCAATCAAGCGCACCTTTGCGTCCGGAATCTCTACCGAATCGCTTGAGTCTGTGGTCATTTTCTTACCGCGCGCTCTTGAAGTCTTGGTTTTCGTTTTTGAGCTTTTTTCTTCGGTCGCTTCAACAGCAGTCTCAGCTTCCGGTTCTCCTGCGGCTTCTTCCTGTGCGATTCGCTGGGTAGGAGTGTCAAACAGTTTGCATGGGGTGGCCTTTGGTACGGATGGCGTCACAGCCACGTCTTCGTCAGTACCGGAGCGAGGGGTGTTTTTCTCGTCCAATTCGACGAGCATGTCGTCCACGTCAAATCGCCCAGCACCACCGCGCGTCTTCGCTGGCGTTAGCTTCGGAGTGCTGGACGCTTTCTTGTTCAGCTTAGCAGCACCAGCGTTCTGCTGATTCGGGAGTGGGGCGGTGTTCTCTTTGCCACCAGCTATTTCCTTGGATGTAGCTGACTGTGCTGATGTGTCTGATTCTTTTGAGCTGCCGGATGTCAAGCGGAATGATTCTTCATTCACATGCTTCCACTGTTTCAGGCATTCAAATAGCCACTGTAACAAGATTCATAAATTAGCCACTAGCAACAGCTTCCAGCAGTGTAGACACCGTGTGCGTTCGTACCTCGTGGCTCAATATGTTCTCAAACCGCCAGCTCTGAGCTTTCTTGAACTTCTCGCCCTTTGATTCAACGCACAACAGATGCGTGGAGTGCGTTCTCGATAGAACTGGAAGCATGCAAGCTCCAGCAGCGTGGATAGCAATCTGCACCTCTTCTCTCGTTGGAGATGTTCGGCTACTGTACCCAGAAAGGGTGACAACAAAGCCCTGCATGCCTGGGATTCCGCCGACCGATTGTGTGGGGCAGTGAATGATTTCCTGAAAGCGCGATTGGTTGCTCGGGGACTGGCCAGACAGAACCCAGTAGATGCTCACGATGCGCTTGTTCTGGCGCAACGCTTCCTCATACTCCACACCGGACTGATAGCGACAGACCACGAACGACGCATTAGTCACGACCTTGCGCACGATATCCTCGTACGAATCGCCCAGTGGGACGTTGGCTACTTTGGCGTGTGCGCTTTTAAGCGTCTCGACAATGTGCTCCTTCACCTGCGGCGGAATGTGCTGCGCTACGAGTACAATGGCTCCAGACAGCACACTTTCCAGAGACGAGATCTTCTGCGTAATCCATAGCAATTATCAGCAAGTGGCGCACACCACAGTCAGCATCACGAGATGGTTACCTCTGTCATAGTCTTGCGCAGCAATGAGAGCTCGACTCCGCTAGCTCCTTGTTCGTACACCTCTGCGCACTTGCCCAGCTGCAGATCTTCTAGTCGAACCTCTGGACTGGTCTTCCAGCTCGCCTTTTTCCGCTGGGTCTTCTTGCTGCTTTTGTCAATGAAAGGACCTTCAGGCACGCGCGTCTTCCGGTTCACGCACTCTTCGACCCACGTATACTTGACGCGGTGCTGCTCCGTGAGACCGGCAAGACCGCCCAACTGCGCGATCAGGCAGCTCGGGATCGCGAACTCCAGGCTCATGGGCTTTTCCGCGAGCCACTGCGTCCACGCGGCCGCCGCCTTCGTTATGTCGCCCGCCGTGAAGCTCAGATGAAAGGCCGGATTGGGCTCGGGCACGTTCGCGTTGCCGGTGTCGTCCCACGTGAGTACGTGCGTTGCAGCGCCGTAGTTCTCTGCTTTGTCGATGACCTGTCCGCCAAAGTGCGTGATCAAACCGTCGAAGACCTTGCACTGGTCTTTGCCGATCGCTCCGGACGCGAGCACGAGCGAGGCGAAGAGGTGCACCGGATCAGCGCTGAACCGGTCCACAGGCAGCAATCTCTGCACCAAGAACGAGCGGAAGACCCACTCGGGACGCACGATGGCCACGAAGCGAATGTTACGCAGTGGCGATTGCTGCTCGTACACACTCGGATGACAGATCACATGCGTCACGGCCAATGCCGTCGCATCCGTCACGATTGAGGCGCCGCCGTCGCGCAGACAGCAGACCAGTAGACTCTGCTCCGCATCGCTCAGCGTCTCGGGGCAAATCACGCACGTGAGCTTCGCAAACACCTGCCGCGAGCGCATCTGCCGCTTGCCCGTTCCGAGCCAATTGCCAATTGCCAATCAACTTATCCGATCAGGCCTTCGCGCCAAAATCGCCAGTGTCCTACATTAAGGCGTTTGACTACCAGGAAGTGCTTATTCATTAAAACCGTACTTAGTGAATAGATCTGACACGTTGATAGCCGTGGTGTGTGGCAAGTAGCGATTGGCTGAATTACCGAAATACTGATTTATGATTGGACATAAAAGATGTGCGGTCCCTTCCCTCCCCCCTGGACGGAAGCGCATTAGACAGCCGTCCCAGGAGAGCAGAGGCCAGAGGGAGACGCGCGCGAATGTCGCTACTGAAAGAGATCCACGTGAACGCTGCGGTGGCCTGGAGCCCCGTGAAGCGGCGCTCCGACCTGCTGGCGCTGGGCTCCAAGGGCGATGGTGGCGTCGGCTTCGAGCACACGGGCGGCGAGTTCAAGTTGGTCTCCATGGACTTCAGCGATCCGTCGACCAATATGCTCACGCTGGGCTCCGTCAAGACACCCGCGCGCTTCACGTCGCTCGCTTGGCGTGATATTGCGCGACACCACGACACCTGCCCGTACGGTGTGGTCGCCGGTGGTATGGCCGATGGCTCAGTGTCGCTGTGGAACCCCAAGCATCTGATTGAAGGCAACCCGGACACGTCCAGCGAGATCGGCCGCATCACGAGACACAAAGGCGCAGTGAACGCGCTGCAATTTAACCCGCACGAAGACAGTGCGCATCTGCTGGCCTCCGGTGGCAGGTACGCATGCGCTTGACAATGAGAGTCGCAATGCAGCCATATTGACGGTGTGGGTTTTGTGTGCAGCGATGGTGAAGTGTACATCATGTCGCTGGAGAAGCTGGCCAGCCCCGGTGTGTTCATGCCAGGCGGTCCCGCAGCCCCGCAGCAGCAGATCAATGAAATCACGAGGTAGGAATTGAAGATCCAACGGTCGCAGTTGGTTGCTAACATGGAGCTCTTGCCGACAGCGTCGCATGGAACACGCAAGTCAACTACATTTTAGCCACCGGCTCGCAGAACGGATCCGTCGTGATTTGGGACCTGAAGCAGAAGAAGCCCTGGTGCGAGCTGCGCGACCCACAGCGAGGAACCATTTCAGCGATTGCCTGGAATCCGAATGAAGGATTGCAGATCGCCACGGCCTCGGGCGATGACCAGCGCCCAGTTGTGAAGCTCTGGGATCTGCGAAACTCTACGTCAACTCCACTTGCTGAGTTCCACGAGCACACAGCTGGCGTGCTATCGCTCTCGTGGTGTCCGAACGATCCGGGTCTCATCCTGTCGTGCGGCAAGGACAACAAGACACTTCTGTGGGACCTATTCTCGCGCAAATCGATCTACGAGTTCCCTTCGGAACGCACTGGAGCCCCGGCCATGGGCTCCGATCAGTTCTTTGGTGGCGGTGCCGGTCAGCGTCGCTGGGATGTGCAGTGGTCGCCGAAGATCCCGGCGGTTGCGTCTGCCTGCACGCTGGATGGCAAGGTGCAGGTGTTCGGACTCTCGGGCGGTGGCAACCCTGCCGGCCGTGCTCCTAAGTGGACTCGTCGTCCGGCTGGGGCCTCGTTTGGCTTCGGTGGCAAACTCGTGACCATCGGCAACCCGCAGGAGCCTGGTACGGCTAACACTGACCGCCGTCGTCTTGTCCACATCCACCGCGTTGTCAGTGAAGCTCCACTCGTCGCAGAAGCGGAAGAGCTGGACCGCTCGCTCGAATCGAAGGACCTGAAGGGCCATTGTGAACGCAAAATCGCCGGCGCCGCTACAGAGGAGGAGAAGAGCGTTTGGAGCTTCATGAAGATCCTGTTTGAGAAGGACGCGCGTCAGCACTTGTTGCTGCATCTGGGATTGGATGCCGAGAAAATCAATGCGCTTAATGCGAAGTTCAACCCCGCAGCCGCTCAAGAAGCTGCCCCGCCTGCGATAATTGACCCTGCGGAAGCTCTGCTCAACCAGCGCATTGACGTAAGTCCTGCAGTGATCTCCAGTACTGCTATCATTTGTCTGACGTTCTTGTTGTTTACGCCTTTCAGTCTGGCCTTGGCGCAGACGATGTGTTTGCTGCTGGATATCCTCTTAACAGTGAAGCTGAGATACCGGTGGCAGAACCGTTGTCGGATGTTTCGTCCGTCGCCAGTGCTCTTCCCGAGTTGGAGGACAACAGCAAGCGCGTTGATGCTGCCCCTGCACCGATTTACACGGAGCAGTCGGAGTCAATCCTGATGCAAGCCCTGCTTGTTGGTAACTTTGAGGTCGCCGTGAACTGCTGTCTGCGGTACAACCAGCTTGCAGATGCTCTACTTTTGGCATCGTGCGGTGGCCCAGAGCTCTGGGACAAGACCCAGCGCGCTTTCTTCGCTCACCAGAAGCGCCCTGTCATGCGTGTTGTTTCTGCCATTATCAAGAACGAGTTGCATGGTCTCGTTGAAACGTCAGACTTGGTGGAGTGGCGTGAAACCCTTGCCATCTTAAGCACTTATGCCAAGAGCGAAGAGTTCCCGTCCCTGTGTGATAAGCTCGCAACTCGTCTTGAAGATGCTGGTGATCTGCATTCGGCTACTCTGTGCTTCATGTGCGCTGTCAACGTGGAGAAGACTGTGAACGCTTGGGTGAAGGAGGGCGAGGTAGAATCTCAAACCAAGGGCCACACCCTTGCGCTCCAACGTCTGGTTGAAAAGGTGTCCATTTTCTCCCTGGCTGTGGACCAACCAGATCTCTCCATGGGTACTGAAGTTGGCAGCCGCTTCGCCGAATACTCTTCTCTGGTACGTTTACGGGGTTTGTTATATGCGTATTACCTGCAACCGAGCGACTAACTCTCTTTTGTTCTAGATGGCTGCTCAAGGACGTCTAGACATTGCCGCCAAGTACGCTCGTTTCAACGACATTAGCTGCATGATTCTAAAGGACCGTATTTTTCATGCTGCTCCGATCCCTGGATACCAGCCACCACCGTTCCCGTTCGAAGCTGTCCAAGTGTATGCTCAGCCCGTTCAGCATCAGCAACATCAGCAGCCACAGCAACATGCTCAGCATGCTCAGCAGCAACAACAAACGTACGGAAAGCCTGCTTATGGCGCTCCTGCTGCTGGTTACCCGGGACAGACTACTACTCCTGGATACCAGCAGCCGCATGCTCCAACGCCTGGATATCCGAGCCGTCCTGGTTCAGCTGTGCAGCAGCCGTCTTACCAGGCTGCTCCTCAGCAGCCGACTTACACGGCAACACCGCAACAGCCCAGTTACCAGACCCCTCAGGCACATGGAGGATACTCTGCACAGTCAACTCCGGCAGCTTACCCCGGCCAGCAGCAACAGCAGCAGCCTGGCTACCCTGGCCAACAGCAATCAGGCTACGCTGCCCAGCAGCCGCCACAGCCTGGTTATCCTGGACACCAGCAGCCCAGTTACCCTGGTGCTCAGCAGCCAGGATACCCCAGCCAACAACAGCAAGGAGGGTATGGACGACCACAGCAGCCGGGCTTTTCGGGCCCACCTTCATCTTCCGGTGTCGGTAACTTCCCGGCACCGACGCCTAACTATCCGAGTGGTTTCAACGCGAACGCAGCTGCTCCAGTCCCCCAGGCGCCAGGAGTGAACCCGTTGACGGCCGCGACTTCGCTTGCGTCGTCTCGAATTTCCAAGCCGTCTGTGGACATGAGCTCGCACAAGAAGGACGGGTTTGTGAGTAGTGTTGGCAACAAGGAACTGACGCTCAAGTACGGCAACTCGACCAACGCGGTGCTCTCGCCCGTCGCTGCTGCTGGCCAACCAGCCAAGACATTTGCCAACGTTGTCCCTGGTAGCACGGAAAACGTGTCTCCTCAGGATATGGCGATTGTGAACATACTGAATGACCTGGTCGGCCAGCTTCGCGGCCTGCCACTCACCATGGTACGTTGGTGCTTCCTTAACTCTGCTGTCTGTATAGCAACTGAGCCCTGACGTGTTGCTGTAGATGGAGCAAAAGCAAATGGCTGAGATCGAGAAGAGCAAGGAGATCCTATTCACGAAGCTCAATGTCGGCGAGCTCTCGCCAAACACTGTGGCGCGTCTGCACGAGATCGTGAGCTGTTTTGGCCAGCGCGACTTCGCGTCTGCGCAGAACATCTACGTGGCTCTCACGGCGTCCGATTGGACGGATCACAAGGACTGGCTGCGCGGCCTTAAGTCGCTCATCCACATCTCCATGAAGCGCTTCAGATAGGCGTGTCGTACTGTAGAGTCACGTCAATCCGTCGTAGTCATGTGCCAGAAGCTCACTAAACTAGGGATTCTCCGATTGTAAACGGTCCTACTTTAAGGTGTGTTTGGTGTAATGCATGTACAATTTGAGCTGTCAACTGCCAAAAAGGAAAGCGCGCGCTGACTCGAGACATGTTGCTGCTGCCACTAGAGGAGGACTCGCAGCTCTTTCGCGTCTGTCTCCTCTATGGGGCCGCAGTACTGGTCCTTGAGGTTCTGATGCCGATGCTGTTACAGCGTCGCGTGCGCATTGTGATCCCAGAGCTACACCTTCCGCAAGCGCATGTGCTGACCGCAACTGCGTTCCGACGGCAGACACAACTGCTTCAAGCCGAAATACGCACTCTGCAACGCGCACCGCGTACTCCAAAGGTGCGTGGACCTTGATCCGTAGGAGCGAATTATCATAGCATTAGTGGCTGAAAGGCTTGTCCTGCGTTGATTAGAGAGCGAAGCGCACGCCGAGAACACGGATCCTGGTAGCGACTGGAATGGTATCCTCAAGAAGGAAGCAAAAGGATGCAGGACTTGAAGAAGACACGACAACTACGGCATTGCAACAGTTGCCTCGTCCAGCTAGCGCAAGACAAGAGCGAGAACAAGATCATGGACGACAGCAATCTGTGCGAGAGCCTCTCGTGCTGAGCTCGACACTGCTGGAAACTCGTTGTGCGGAGAAGAGATCGAGACGCCAAGAAGTCACCACTTCGAGCATTTTTGTTAAAGAGATTCGTGAAGAACCAATCTCACAAGTGAGCCGATCAACCTCCAATTCAGCGAAGGCTGCAATTCCCAAGGTAGCCGATCTGGATCAACGCATGCGCAGCTCATTCGGATTACCCAAGCCATCGGTTGTCCAAACAGCTGCCAAATCCAAGCTCACGACCCCAAAATCGATCTTAAAGCAGCCCAAGCGCACGCGTGATGAAGCAATCGCAGATGATCCTCAGCCGGAGCGTTCCCAAATAAAGTACGTCACGAGGCGACTGAGAATGAGTATTAATGGGTTATATTGTATTCATGATTTTCGTATGTATATAGGACCCCAAAGATTGCACGTCGGATTGCGTTCGATGAAGAGTTGCAAGCCCTCACGTCACCACCAATTCGTGAACAATCGCGGCCACGCTCTAGTGGTAAACGCAAAAGAAACACACGAACAGAATTACTGAATGCCAACTTCGCGGTACGAAAACGAACCGCTTACGGGTAAGTTGTTACCACGTATCTGCTCTCTGCCAATCGAACAATATTAATGTTGCTTTGCTTCAGACAGGGGAGATTTATGCGGCTTCGTGCACCTTCAGATACAGATATTGAAACTGTTGTTCAGCTTTAAGAACATGGATCCACAAACAAACAATGAAGGTAAGAGAAATGGAAAGATTGAATTTTGCATGCACTCTTTATTGATTTTCTTCTTTGCCTGTCTTCACGATGTAGAAAAGGGCGTGGATGTTGTTGTTTTTGATGGCCTTTCGGCATGCTGTGATGACAGTGGACTTTGGTGCACCATAGCGCAGTCGTGCTGCAAGTTGAATCATGCTGTTGACATCTTTCAACGCATCCAAAAGTGCTTGATGATTTGTGCTTCGCTTGGTATATTCTCCCAAAAGCTGATTGTTCAAGGTGAATAACTCGGAATAGTAACGGCGCATTCGATTCCTGTGTCAATAGTCAGTATCTACACTGACGCAATCAATGAAAAGCGGACAGAACTTACATGTCGTTCAAGATACGGGCGTCTTCTGCACGAATGACGAGATTCTTGATCTGGTTTGAATCATCCGCCATTTCGCCCGTGAGTTTGAGGCGAATAGCATTACATTCGTCGACTCGCACAAGCAGTTCTTTGAACTCTTCCATCTGACGCGGAAAATCAGCGAGAGATTCCAGATCACGCCATTCCAAATGGGCACAGAGATCCTGTACAAGCTCGGCTGCTAGCTGCATGTCGTCAGTTTGGAAAACAATCTCATTTGGCGTGATGATGATGTTCAATGGTGAGCTGTCGCGAAGTGAGACGAAAAACACATCAATGCGCGGAACATCGTCAAGCTGTTTTGTGAGACCGAACACTTCCTCGATCCAAGAGCAAATTTGCATTGTCTTGACAGGTGTGCGGAATCGGACGCTACCCTTTGGCTCTGGCGACGTTGCAGCTTCTAAGTTGCAGAACATGGCGAACTTTGGGAGCTTGTAAGTAGATTCGAAGACGTGGAACGACGCGCTTCCCCCGCGAGAGCCTACGAGAACCTTCACGTCGACTTTCGCTGCCATGTGCTTAGTCAGCTTCAGTGGAATAACGACTGACGAGGCCATTGTGGGCGGACGTGTCACCAATGTTTCTCCTTCAAAGATACCGACGTCGTGCTCGTAGAGGATGACCATTTTAATGATGTGGTCGTTTTCGGTGGATACCTCAAGATCGTACGATTTTGACGACCGCAGAGAAATAGGCTTCAAATGTACTCGTGTTCCTGCTCGGATGCGAAGCCCCGTGGGTTTACCATTCTTTGCCGTTCCACTTGTGGCTGCCAGAGATTCAAGAGCTTTGATCTCTAACTGCAAATTCGTTCGGTACTTGGACAATTTGGCAACTTCTTTCTCTTCTTGTATCGCTTTTTCATTAGTCACGGGCGCTGGAAACTCTCCGGATGAGGCGAAATAGCCACGGATTTCGCCTTCGGATGTGCAGCAGATCACTTCTTCGTTGCCATCCATGCGGTAATCGGCCGACACGAGCGCCGCGATGGGAGCACTCAGCATATCCTTGAACACGACCTCGCCGTTCGTCAGCCTTCTCGCCTCCATTTTTCCATTGCTCCAGCCGATGACGATCTCCTTCTCGCCGTCGCCGTTGATGTCGAAGCTATGGATCGCCACGGGTGTGTTCTTGGATTTGACACGCCAGGCTCGGTGCTTGCCTCGATAGACCCCGACCGTACCGTTCTGAAGCGCATAGCCAAACATATTTTTCTGGATGGGCGTGAGCGCCACGATCGGACTCGTCTCTGTGCATTCGAACACGATCTCTTCATGCTGAAACGCGCGGATTTCGAAATCATCTGATCCAACTACGAGCTCATCGCGACCGTGGCCTGTGACGTCTGTGAGCGTGAGCGCTCGCACGTTGTCTCCCGTGACAGTCCACATGACTTCATTGCCTTCCTCATTGAAGCCCTGGATAGAGCAATTGCCTCCGACCACGACCATTTGCGATGGCACGGCCCCAGTCTTCATGGCTGGCACTGGCGCGAACAACACGGTGTTGACGCCATCAGGCACGTCCTTGTAGAAGATGTCCGAGTTCTTCTCGACGTTGTAGGCCAACAGACTGGCCTGCGTGCCGACTACGAGTGTATCGCCCACGTCGCTCTCCTGGAACTTGCCCGTTGCCAGCGCCGAGATCTTGCGGTTGATCTTGAGGAACCGCACGCTGTCGTCACTGTTCTCGTGGTTGGCTTCGTGGGGCGAGTGAAGGAACACCTTGCCCGCTGACGTGCCGCAGACCAGAGACGGGTGCTTGCCATCGAACTTGCCTACTTGTGCCACGCGGTCCAGAACGCGCTGGCGCAGATGCAGCTGGAAGGCCGGCAGCATCTCTTCTTCAAATGAGCTGTTCCACGACCTTTCGTGGACTTCTTCACCTTCATGCAACATGCACTTCACCTGAGCGAAGTGACTGCAACAGCTGCGCATTCGAACTGCGCTAAAAGCTGGACCTGCTAGAGCTGCAAGGCGAGCCGGAGGATATTGCATGGGAGAAGTGCAGACTCGCAGTGCTGCAGGTGAAGGGCCCAGTGCTGGTGGACGATACTTCGCTCTGCTTAATGCGCTGAAGGGTCTGCCAGGACCGTATGTCAAGTGGTTCCTGGACAAGACCAGTCATGAAGGACTCAATAACCTGCTGACTGCTTACAAGGACAAGACGGCCTATGGGCAATGCATCTTTGCGTATTCAAGCGGAGCGCCAGACGAAGAACCGAAGCTGTTTGTGGGCAAGGCGCGTGACACAATCGTAACAGCTCGAGGGAAGATTGACAAGGTGGTGTGGAATGCTGTTTCCAGCCGGAAGAGCATGCGCTCACATACGCAGAGATGCACGAGGCCACTATGAACAACATCTCGTATAGCTGTAAGTCGATGCAGCTGCTTAAGGAGGATATGGCAGCCTCTCATGAGTAATGCATTTTCTTATCCTTATGAATAAGAAAATGCGCGCAGGATACAAGTATGAGCTCTTGCAAATGATTTATAGACAAGCTTCCGTGGGAAATAACTGCATTAAAATGCATGTTTCAAGGCACCTTCGTGCAACCTTTTCACTGCTCAACCAATCACCACCAAGCGCAGTCTTCACTCTCATTGATCATCATGACCAGCAAGCCTATCGTGACGTTCGTGACGGGCAACCGCAACAAGCTTAGTGAGGTGGTTGCTATCCTGGGCTCCGACTTCCCCTTCGAAGTGTGCAACCAGGCCGTGGACCTGCCGGAACTACAGGGTGAGCCGGCCGACATCGCGCGCGAGAAATGCCGCCTCGCGGCGCAGCAGGTGAACGGTCCTGTTCTCGTGGAGGACACATCGCTCTGCTTTAACGCGCTCAAGGGCCTACCGGGTCCATACGTCAAGTGGTTTCTCGAGAAGACCGGCCACGAGGGGCTCAACAACATGCTGGCGGCATACGAAGACAAGTCAGCCTACGCGCAGTGCATCTTCGCCTATGCTAGCGGCGCCAACGACCCGGAGCCCAAGATCTTCGTGGGTCAGACCCCTGGCACGATCGTGTCTGCGCAGGGCCCGTCAAACTTTGGCTGGGACCCGATCTTCCTCCCTGACGGCTACACTACGACGTACGCCGAGATGGACAAGGCCACCAAGAACAGTATCTCGCATCGTTACAAGTCCCTTCAGCTGCTCAAGGAGTTCCTCGTCGCCCAGCAGTAAGTCAAAGCCCAAATAGGTAGCGCACTTGACAATACACGCATATGCATGTACGAGAGTCCTTGAGTTCTTCGTTGTGTACAGATGGAATAACTATGGTGTATTTACTAAAAACTATGGATACTAGTACATGAAGCTAATCTTCGATGGCTGCTCGCCCATTCAGACGGCGGCGGTTGATTGCAGACTCATGGCGTTGGACTGGCGGTCGGAGTGGCACTCCCTTGATGATGTGCAGACTCTTTTCTTCTTCAGTATCCGAGCAGTCGGATGCGCTTTTTTCGTACGATGCTTGAGACAGACGGATGGATAGACAGACGGACGGATCCGCCGGTGTCGGTTCGAGCGATTAGCTGGTGATTCCGAACGACATGGCGACGTCAAAGTCGTGGAAGGCGCTCGCGTCTCCATGCAAAGGCGACAGCATGATCGCGTCCCTCTCCATGTCGCAGTCCGCTTCGTAATCAAAAGCGAACCACTTGGCTGCGTCGGTCGTTAGCAGACCGGCGTCCAATTCGGTGGCGGCCATTTTAGTGTCGGCCAAGAGCTCATCTTGCCACGCGACGTCCGTCGTGACGTCGCCAGCGTAAGCGAGCGCCACATCGAAAAGGTTTGAGTGACTGTGTAGTAGGGAATCAGTAAGAGTGTCTACGGCCGCAGCGTCGAGGCGGTCGCTCGCATCGTCACTTTCGGCACTTTCCAGCCATTCTACTTCGAATCCAGACTCGTGCAACTCGGCAAAATGGTCCATGGCGAGGCACGCCTCGATCTCGCTCTCCATCGGATGAGCGGCAAGAGCCATGGGCGACCGCAATTCGCTAACGTCGTCGGCATTTGGCGACTCGGACGTCTGCGAAGGCAGCTGCGGGGACAGTGGCGTCGAGGAGCTTTCGCTGCTTGCTTCGCTCACACTTCTGTTCCTGCTTTTGCGACTCGGCTTTGCGCTGCTGACTCGCTTAATGCTCGACGGCTGCTCAACTCGGTGCTCGGGGCGCACAACGCGCTTGCGCACCTTGAGCAGGCCTCGCTCGCGGCGCGCGATCTTTTCGTTGTACTTTTGCGCGTGGGTCTGCACCTGCCGCGCCGAGCGGGAGCCCACATGGCGAGCGACTTCGCGCCATGGGCCGCGCGGGTACAAGCGCAGCGCCTGCAGAAACTTCTCGTGCTCTTCTTGCGTCCAAACGCTCATGACTCCGACTTGGTGAAATGAGAAGTGAGGGAAGCAAGAATCTACAGTCACTTAAGCTCAAGAGGCAGTAAGAGAGAGAGAAGAGAGAGAGACACCGAGGTGACCACAACGGAGGCGACTTGCGTCCCGCAGCGCAAAAGACCGAGTGAGGCGAGCGATTTGCACCCAGAATGCGGCCCCCAACGGCGTGAGGGGTAGGGGAGCTCACACTGACGTGCTCATTGGAAATTTTGATTGGTGGAAACGACGAATGGTACCTGTTCGGATTGGATGAGTGTTGGTCATAAGTCTAGAATTAGCCAATCGGAGCTGTTCGTGGCAGAATGTGTACCCACAGAATCCAGGACTCGTGGAGGCGTGGCGTTATGTGAGTCAGCGACGGCTGTCACGCGCTTACAGGCTGGCCGCACATGATAAATGATTGACGACCAATCTCCGTGTTGCACATATAGTAATGTGCTGTGATTAGCTCAAAAGTAGCTGCTCATTCGCATATTTGCATCAACAAACTGTAATGGGAACACGGAAGAACGTTCATGACAGCACAAGCATACTAAGTTAAATACAGCAACACCGATCCGCCCTATTCGATTACACGCAACCGCGTATCCGTGTTCCCTCCAGACCGATCCGGGCAGCACTGGGCGCGACGATGGAGCGCACGCTGCGGTTCGAGAAGCTGGTGAAGCGCGTGAACGAGCTCAAGGATGGTGGTCTGAGGATGCGCTTGGTGAAGTCGATGGCCGTTTGGAAAGAAGAAGACCGCATAAGGATCTTCTCAAGCGACTTGTGTGGATTGAGGATGCCAAACACAGGTGAGCCCCTGCGGCTCTGCTGGAACGAGCGAAAGGATCCAGCCTTGGCGAAGAACGACCCGAGCGCTCCGCTTTCCAGTGCATCGCGGAAGGGAGAGAGTGTCGCCACAAACTTCTCAAAGGAGTCGTCGCGCTGGAGAATCGCACGTCCGAGATCGCTCGGGGGAGCATCGAAGATCCCGCCAAAGGGCTCTAGTGATGGCAAGCGAGAGATCGGAACAGGATCAGCATCAAGAATGCTGACGGGAGGACTCGAGATCGCTTCGCTCGTTGGCTCCAAGCTGGCGAGGAAAGACTCAAAGGCGCTATCTTCAGAGAGGAACGCCAGACAGTCCGATACATCCGCCTCTGCGGCCATGGACTCCGTGTCGACAACCAGCAAATCATCGACAGTCGACTGCAAGTGCGCATTCTCTACAAACAGAGCTTTGTCGCCATCGCTCTGGTCCAAAAACTCCAGCGCCATGGACGAGTCGTAGCCTAGATCACTGCTCGTAGGCTTCAAATCGATCTCCATGGGCGATACAACTGGCTCGCGCTCTCGCATGTTGGGCAGTCGGAGAACGAACTTGAGCGACGCCATTTGAGCATCGGCCTTGTAACTCGGCTGGTCGTCGCCACTGCTGCTACTGCTGCTCGTCGCATCGACGTCTCCCTCAATGCGATGTTCGCACCGAATCACGCGCTTGCGCTCCTTACGCAGACCTCGCTTGTAGCGCTCGACCTTCTCCTGGTACTTTTGCGCGTGAGATTGGACCTGTCGGGCTGAACGCGTACCGACAATAACGGCCAGCTGGCGCCACGTGGCGCTCGGGTGCACTCGCCGCGCTTCCAGGAACCGCTCGTGCTCCTCTGGGGTCCACGTGCCGTGTCCATGGGAGCTCATGCTGAAGACGGACTCTATCGTTAGTTTCTCTGTGCCTCGAACGAATGCAAAATGCCAAAACGCCAAAAGACGATTCGTACTAAGTTCGGCCTCTGTTAAGTTCGAAAGGGAGGTTCAAATTTTACACGGAAACGTATTTTTCAAAACCAAAATCCAGCATCCTGATTTCCAAAAAAAGTCCGAGTTTAGGCAGACACATTTTGGCTGGTCACACTAACACTACTGTACCACTGTGGAGGAATGAGGTTTGATATCAAAGCGCTCTTACCAAAATTGAGCAGCTTAACTCATGAAACTATCCAGAGTGAAAGATAGTGGGCGTTGTTCAGCGGATATGAGCTGGATTATGTCAAGATTGAGGCACTCTCCCCCTCAGTGTCCCATGTAGATCAGTCAGCAATGTCGACATCGCCTGAACGACCATAACAAATGTAAATCTAACACGTATGCTGATGGAATAATAGCGAATGATACCTGCATAATATCTGCACTGGATGGCTTCGACCACATTCGTAATTGCGCTCGAAAGGTTGGCTGTCAGCTGGCAGTCTGCGAAGTTTCCAATTTTTATGACGCGTCTTCGCAGAATGCTGCTATTGAGCGAAAATAACGAAGAATGTTCAATTTCAGCAAATATTCAGTACCGTACATATTACAATTACTGTATAATACCCTGTATGCATTGAATATTCGCACCGTAATTGCTCTAATTAGAGTATGAGCAATTCTACAACAGACCTTCATACTCAATCTCCTTGAGGAACGCACAAAACTGCTCAAGCTCTCTACATTCGCGCAGGTCCACTGCAACGACTCTGTGATCGAACTCCAGTGCCGTCTCGATCTGAGGATCAGGAAGAGCAGGAGGGTCTGTCGAAGTTGGTTCTGAACTGCTAGATGCCACATTTTCGTTGGTACTGGTAACTGGGACCTGGAGCAACACTCCATCGAGACGATGCTCACGACGATTAACATGCTTGCGAATTTTCCGAAGCCCTCGATTGTGTCGGGCGGTCTTGGCCTGAATCTTCTGTGAATGCGATCGCACCTGCCGCGGATTGCGAGTTCGCACATACCTTGCGATTTGAGTCCATTCGTTCGCCGGGAACATTTGACACGCTCGCAAGAACCGTTCGTGCTCCTCTTCAGACCATAACCCATGGTTGATCATGAAATATTCGTCTTCGAAAGTTGCTTCTTGGCACTTGACCATCAAAATGGGAATAAAGAATAACGAATGGGAGAATGACGAATGGCAAATGACGGAAGCAGAAACAAACTCTCCAGCTCAAGACCCGGCGATACTGGATACTGTACCACGGAGATGTCATGGTCATTTCGCGTATTCAGTCCAGTTTTGAAAGTGTGATGGACTTTTCTGTTTTGACATTGGTTCGTTTAATGGTTGTGATCGATAGTGGATTTTGTCTATCTATCTGTGTCTTGATGATTACCAAACAACACAAAAGCATTGTTAACGTGGCATTTTTTGTGGACAGTGTGCAGTATTGGTGTTGACATTTTGCCGGGAAAGTTTTGTACGATACTGTAAACTATCCGGATAATCTCATTGCCGAAGAAAGGGAAGTCGTCATTCAGACGCGATTCAACGAAGATAGGGTTGAACCCACATCTGTGGCTACATTTCCTGAAATTTGCACTCCGGTCGCCAACTGGACAACGAATCGTGTGGCTCACAGCCTCAGGCGCTCAGGCTCGCAAGTAAAAAGATCCAAACTGAGTGTTACGTATGCGCCAGTGGTTGTTGCGTTTGACTCAAAAACAGATTCGCGGATCTATAGGGCGTTGACAGATGTGGGGCATGAGGCTCGTTCGGTATTTTGTTTACTGTATTGCGCATAGTGAAATCGCGAAAAATATAAACTTGTCCTGCAGAAGCCTGCCCGCTATCAGGCTCTCAATGATGTCAGCGAGAGAACGGCGGCTGTAAATCCTAGCAATCCGCCGTTTGCAGATCTGATATGCCCAAGCAGGAGCCAGCGAGAGGGGATGAGCGCTCGCTTGGAACGGGTTGAGTTCTAAGCGCGCATCTACATGAGTTCCGTCCTACGGATGGCTGGCGTCGTTTCCAAGTGGCTACTGTGGTACGGCTCGCTGTTTATCAATGAATTCATATTAGAAAAATTTCGACAGCTCTGGGCAATGACCAATAAATACAACTAACTACATTGCAGCCTCTCTATTAGTCACACATACGTCATATACATCTCCATCTCCACGCCACTGGGGCTAAGTCCCTCGTTGGCGAACAGAGGCAGCAGAAACTCAGCATAGGCTTCATATACATCCGATTCATTCCAATTCAATGCTGGCTCATCGAAGCTCAGGAGCTCCATCATTGAGTCCTGTCCAAGGGTCGAAAACGACATGGTCTGGTCTTCAAAGCGCTGCGCCTTCGTGGAAGGGGGCGGTTCCTCGTTCACCCTTGTTTCGCGTTCGATGCGGTGCTCCTTGCGCGACAAATGCCGACGCACTTTGCGCAATCCACGCGCGTGGCGGTTGATCTTGGCGTTGTACTTTTGCGCGTGCGATTGCACCTGCCGTGGCGAGCGCGTGACGACGATCTCGGACAGCTCAAGCCACGACGCCTGTGGGTTGGCTCGCAGCGCTTGCAGAAACCGTTCGTGTTCTTCGGTCGACCAAATGCCTTTGGAATACATCGCTCTTCGTCAAGATTGTGCACGAGGCAGCAGGTTTGGAAATGAAGCTTTGGGCTCACAAAGCGACAGGAGTGGACTCATCGAGCTTGTCTTTCCTGCAGGGTGGATCAGCTGCACGCGCGTGGTGTGTGCTGGGATGGGATGGACCCAAGCGACCTGCCATCAACTTTCGACTCACGTCCGTATCTCGACAGATAGATAGCCTTAGTATGCAGACGCATCCATCGTCTCGTGGGTTCAATGGCTGGCTCGTATCCTAGGATCATCGTCTCTCTTTGCCGTTCATGACATGCTTTACGAAATTGATTACTGAGATCTCAGCAATGTCCTCCGTACGTGACTGAGTCGTTCTGGCTTCTCGTACCACAGTCTTCTTACTAGGTACCACTGTAGTTGAATGGAAGCAGCCGTGAGAAGCCAGATCCCAAGACAGATGAAAGGCTCACGATCCGAGAGGAGAATGAATACTCATCTTGGTGATACAAAGGTCGCATTGTTGACCGTTGGCTGCTTCCCACTGCAATGGAGATGGAGCGAAGAAATCCTTCTCAGTTCAGGCACCAAGATGTGGTCTGGCTCTGACAAGAGGATGCTTTAGATTGCAAAGCGGACACAAATATATTCATAGATCGTCTAAACATTCGCTTCGGCACGCAAATACTAAAGAGGCGGCAGGCATCGCTCATCCATGGGCAGAAGGATCAGCGACTACCAGCCTCCACTCGTTGCTCGGGAAGGAGGAAGGGCGGATTTGACTCCAAATAACTAATTCAGGGCCGAGCCAAGCGCCGCCTGGAAGTCCGGGCTCATCTGGGCCACAATCTCCTTCACCTGGGACTCGTACGCGCCCAGCAGGCCGCGCACACAAATCTTGACCTCAGCCTGGTCCTCGTCGTCCACGCTGGACGTGGGCAGCAGGGCCTTGGCGTAGATCTCGAGCACCTGCGGCACGAGGCTAAGCACTGTCGGGTGCTGCGACTTCACCAGGCCGTTGAGGCACTTGAACACCACAGAGGACTCGTCCATGTCGGCCTTGAGCGGCAAACCGCTGAGGAAGACCGGCAGCACGTGCTCCAGAGGCAGGCTGGCACCACCAGCGATGATCATGCGGGCCACAGCAGCGCAAGCGTTGTCAACCACGACGTCGTCGTTGTTCTCCGAGACAAAGAGCGGGCGCAGGCCATTCAGGATCTGTTCGTAGGCAGGCACCAGCTTGTCACCGCTGATCTCGGCAAGGATGCCGACGCAGAAAGCGCTGTTAGCCTTGAGCACAAAGTTGTCTGATGTCAAGCCCTGGAGTACGACGGGAAAGACGCTCTCGACGTAGTTGAGACTGGCGGGCCCAAGCTCACGCAGCACCTCGGCGAAGCAGCCGACGGCTGCAGCGCGGTCACGCACTGAACGCAGGCCCGTGGTGAAGGCCAAAAGCTGCGGGAACAGCTCCTGGAACGTGCCCAGAAAGTGCTCACCGTAGCACTTGCCGAGAACACCAACAAGTTCCGATGCGCTCTCGAGCACCGAGCCGCCATCGGCATCATCCTCTTCGTCGTCCTCTTCGTAGTTGGCCTGGCAAATGTGCTCGTTCGTGAGCACGCCCTTGGTGATGCGCGTGATGTTCTCCATGTGGTCCACAGTCACGACGGGGCCGATGCGAGCCGACATAGTCTTGATGGCAGTGAAGGTCTTCTCGACCACGACCTCTTCCGGATCCTCCAGGAGCTCCTCCACAAGGCACTTCATGACGGCGTTCAAAATGATCTGGTTGTTGGGCGTCAGGAACGCCTTGTTGAAGTCGCCCTTGGTCCAGACCTGAACGTCGGCGCTGCCGGCGTGCGAGGCCTCGAACGAGCAGATCACCAGCGCAGCGAGAGCTTCAGCCACAGCAGCGCGCACATCTTCATGGATGTACTCGCTAAGAGGCGAAAGCGCTTCAAGGAACTTGGGGATGAATGGCTCAAAGATCGCACCGCAGTTGAGTGCGATCTCTTCAACGGCAGCAACAGCGCGGACCTTAGAGTTAAGCGCATCAGTGCGGATGCTAACGTGACGCAGCACGTTTCCGTCCTCATCCTCTTCGTCGTCCGAGTCGATGCCCTCAAAGGCGTCGTCATCGTTGTCCATGACGCGGATGCCCTCGTCGCTTTGCAGAGCAAAGAGCACGTGCGTGGCAGCCTCCTCAAGGAACGGAGCGAACTCTTCCTTAAAAATGCTGGATACGTTGATGAAGTACACAAAAGCCTGCTCCTTCAGCTCCGAGTCGTCAAGCTTGAACGATTCAAACACGAAAGGCATGGAAGGAGCAAAGTACGGGCGGAAGGCCTCCTTGCCCAGAGCCGTGGCCAGGTAGCCGAGGCATTCAATGGCAGCACCGCGCAGGAAGAAGTACTTGGGGTCGGCGATGTTCCAGAATGGCTGGATGAGCTCTACGACCGACGGGAAGTACGGCAGGAATGCATCCTTGGCACCGATGGCGATTGAGCCAAGCGCATCGAGCGACATCTTCTGCAGTTGAGGCGTCGACGTGCGCAGTACGTTCACAAGCTTGGTCACGAGCGTATCGAGGTAAGGCAGCACCTGCTCGCTCTCCATGCTCTGCGTGATCTCGTCAAGCACGTAAAGTGCCGTGGCCTTGACAGCCTTCGTCTCGTCATCCAGCAGAGCGATGCCGATGGGCAGGATATCTGTGTAGTGGTCTGTGATCGTGGGCTGCAGAAACTCAGCAAACTGGCCGAGAGCAAAGCACGAGGCTTCACGCACGCTCTGGTCCGGGTCCTGGGCCACGCGGTAGACGGCAGGCAGCAGCTGCGTGACGTTCTCGCACATGAACTCGCAGCAGCCTTCCGACAGGATGCCAAGAGCGAGTACACCGGCCTTGCGCTTGCGGGATTCAACCGACGTGATGTACTCGTTGCAAATGCCGAACACAACGCCGTTAAGGTACTTGGCAGGTACGCTGAGCGCAAGCGTGTCGAGCGTCTGCTGGGCCAGGTGGCCGGGCGATTCGTCATCCTCGTCGTCTTCCTCATCGGCCTCCTTGGAGTCACGCTCCAGCAGACTGGAGATCAGACCGCAGGACACATCGTCGTCGTTGGCCACGATGTCCAGCATGGTGGTGAAGATCTTGGCGACCAGGTTCTTCTTGCCAACGGTCTTCGGCTTCTTCTTGATGAACTCACCGAGAGCGTACGAGGCCGAGGCGCGTGTGGACACCTCCAGATCGGTATGCAGAATGACCTGCAGCAGCAGCTCAATGAAGGCCGGAAAGGACTGGTCCAGGATCGGGTACGGGTGCGAAGCGATCTCCGAGAACACGTCGAGAAACTCGACAGCTTCCGACTCTGCGCCGTTGGCCACGCACTGCTGCAGCACCTGGATCATAAGCGGCACAAGCTCACGGAACGAGCGCAGATCGCCTTCTTCCAGGAACTCGATGATACCGCAAGCCGCGCGCATGGAGCCCACGCGCACCTTGAGGCTCTGCGGGTCCTGCAACGCAGCAGCATAGAGGTTCTTGAGGTCGGCAAAGTGGGGCTGGAGCTGCGTGCCCATGGACTCGCCCAGCAGCTGCAGCAGCTTCATGGCGATCTCGCGCTGGTCCTCACTGGCACTTGAGGCGCATGTGTTGATAAAGATCATGAGCTCGGGCCACTTGCCGGCTGGGATCTCATGCAGTGCGAGCGCGGCAATGAGCGTGGCCACAGTCGAGCGCACAACGTGGACCGGGTCTTCGGCGGCGCGGCTGAGCAGCACCTGCTTAACGCCAGCCTGCGTCTGCTCGTCGAGCTTGGGCCAGTGCTTGAGCAGCTTCTTACGCAGCATGAGCGCAGCGAGCTGGCGCACTTCGGGCTTGGCCGAGTGCTGCAGCTGCGTGAGCAGACCGGGCACTGAGGCGATCTGCTTGAGGTAGGCCTTGATGGCCGCCTCGGCCTGCTTGATCTGCTCCGTGTCCGGGTGCGTGAGCTGCAGCAGGCATGCTTCCAGTTGTTCCGGGGAAAAGTCCGCCATGCTTTACGAGTGCTTGGCCAGATGCGAAATGGACCACATACTGCAGCAGCTACACAGGAAAAACCTCGGGTGCGCGCGGCTTGAAGCGATGCGTGCATGAGGTTTTACCAGCGCAAGCTTCTCTCTCAGCCTTCAAATGACTGGTAGGTGCGCCAAACCCTGTGCAAATCGATATGGCGCGAAACTCGGGTTGCACAGAGAACGGCCAGGTGGCTGCGCTTTCCCTCGCATTCTTCAGCGCCGGAGATGAGTGGGAAATGGGTGGAGGGCGCAGTGGCCATGACCGGTAGATTCATGAAGAGCTCTGGCTGCATAGAGTGAGTAGGTCACCATGTCGATCCATGACGCTGCAGAGACCGTTGGAGATTGACTGGTATGAGTGGGGTTGGAATGACACGGCAGCAAACCCTCTCATTTCTGATATAGGTTGGAAATCCGGCTTTGTCATGGGCTGGCTGCTGGGCCCAAGAGTTGCAGACAGACGTGTGTCAGGACTGCGCAAGTGTCTGTTGCAGCACGAGCCGCTCGTCATCACTGAGTTCAGGACACGAGATCTCCTCGTCCATTACAATCGGATCTTCACACTCAAGAGAGCCGTGTCGAATGACCAATCGCTCCAGCACAGCATGGACCATGGCTTTCTCTGACGTCAGCGCTGCCAGTGGATCCTGCGGATCGCTGGCGCTTCTGCCTACAAGTAAAAGGATCTTCGTCCAGAGCATTTGACGTCAACTAAGCGAAAGGCACGCAATGCAAAGCAATTGAGTGTCACTATGCAGTAATACCTGCTCTGTGTTGAGAATGAGCTCCATCGGACTTGAGCTCTCTTGGTCCTTACAGACTTCGACCGCGCGAATGTGCAGACAGAAAGGATCACTCATACTATTTGAAGACGGTTGCAATGCACAGACATCGACGAAATACTCGACACCAGCGAAGTCTCTGCGAACTCTGGTCGACTGCTTTGGTTGACAGTCCAGGCGTCTTGAGTCAGCTGGTACATCATGGGAATCGCCCAGTTGACGAGCTGGACGCTCGGATGAAGAATATATTGTTGCATTGCGTGCTTGTCGATTTGATTGGCTTGTCATACTGCAGCTTTTCGGACGGAGCGGTCGAACGGGAGCTCGAGTGTCGTGCTGTTTCACAGGCGAAAACGCACGCGGACTGGTCCTTACCATGTCTGAGGCCTCCTTGAAGCGGTAGATGCGAGCTGAGAGTAATCCATCCAACGCGTCAATATCGATCTCAGAGCGGTCGTCTTCATGACCGTGAACGAACTTCAGAGCAGCCCACTGCATCCAGTAAGTTGCATTCAGCACCAAACAGAGGAGATGAGAGCAGCAAAACTGAGACTTACGTGGGAAACTACCCCGGCTAGCACGGCAGCGTCAGTTCCAAGAACCTCTAGCGTGCTGGTCGCTACCGAAGAGCCTTGAGGAAAAATACCGCACTGCGCCAATGCATACCGAGTCGATGGGCGGCCATAACGACGCTGCAGATGGCGTGCCATTTTCACAACGAACTCGCTTCCATCGTAGTTGCGCGCTATAAAAGTATTCATGCCGTCGGTAATGTGAGGTAGAACATGGTCCTTGGGGGTGGCTCTAGAGTCTTGGTTCGAAGGCAATGCAGGCTTTAATTTCTTGAGCCTCGTGCTTCGAAATAGTATTCGGACTTCTTGCGGAGACGACGGTCGATATTCGGTCATAACTGGCTCATACCTGCCTCGTAGTGCTTCTTCTCGATCGACTTTGGCCCAGAACAGCTGATGCGCTGTAGCGTTCTCAAGTGACACATTTAAATCGTCCTTGGTCTGGACCAATGAGGCCTTACGTGGAGGCTGTGATTCTGGTTGTGCATGTTTCATTGCGATAGTGTTGATGGACTGAGCACATGAGTGACACATCTGGATGGTCTGGTACCTATTGTCGAAAGCATTCAGTTAAAAACCAAGCCCCTCGTCAAGAAGCAACCTACTGAAAGGCAATAGTCCGTCGGAGCTGTTCGAACCGATCAAAGGGCATGGAGCCTACAGCGTTCTTAATGAGCTTGGGGATACGGTCCTGGTCATCAGGATAGTCCTTCTTGTTGTGCTCAGCCTCAAATAGCTGTATGATGGATTTGTACGTGACCTGGTGCATGATCTCAGTAAGACACAGGACACGGAGTCCTTTGGGCTCATCTCTCTCACCATAAAGCTCACTTGAGAGCGTGGCAGCATCTGATTGCAACTCGGACAACATCGAAGCTGCGCATGCATTCCAAGAAGCTGTTGCGCCCGACAGACAATCGCATAATTACTCATCTCGTAGACGTGCTTTTCATGCGTGGACAGCGAGAGCTTGTGGTTCTTGGCGAACGCTTTGCTGGCGTGCTCAAAGGAGAGCATAGTGCTCCAGAGAAGGTAGATCCGATTGTCCGAGCCAATCTAAGACCAACATCTGACTACTCTTGTCTACACCATAGCCCTCTGCTGTAGCAGGTCTTACCTTGAAGTAGGACACATTGCGAGCCATTTCCTTGCCCACGATCTTCTGCAGATGCGAGCTGATCTCCGTGGCCATTTGCTCGATCTGCTTTCTGGTGTCTTTGCTGGACACGTCACCTACAAACGCCATTGTCTTAGTGTTCATTAGCACTCGCAGCAGCATACAGGACGTCATATAGACGCAGATGCTCTACGTACGCGAACGGTCCGCGAGGTCTTGGTCCTCGAACGTGACTGTGCGTTGCAGTGCACTGAACTTGAAGTCGCTCATCATGTTGGGGTTAACGCACTTGCGCACTGTGCACAGCTCGGGCGTGTACACGACCTGGATCGTGTGGTTAAAGCCGGATTTCGTGGGTATGAACCGCTGCAGCACGCTCTCGGACGGCTTGTCTCGAACCAGAAGCAAATGGGCTGCAAGTCATAAGAGTGAGTTGCTTGGTCCCCAGCCAACAAGAAGCAAGCAGAACTTACTGAGAGCTGCCTGGTTCAAGTGCTCCACAACCATCACGATCTCTCCCGAGCAGGAAGACCGCTCCAGGTAGGTATACGTGGCTAGAATGCGCTCGTCCTCGTGCACCGGAGGCGACGGCGAGAGTTTAGGCACAAGGAAATCCTGCAGCACGTTGTGGGTCGTCAAGTGCTTCTTGTGCTTGCTCAGGATCTGCATCCACAATGAACCTTGAGCCTCAGCGCTCATGACGCAGAAGAGAGACGCTTCTGACCTTTCCTTTGTCCTGATGCGACGTAAAGAGCCATCGCGAGGGCTTCTGGTGCTTGAACAGCACCGTGTCTGTGAGCACGAAGCGGAAACGGCCGCAGTGGTCATTCAGCAGCTCTGGCTTGGTCCAGAGGTACGTGTACAGATGCAGCGGCTGGCGACTGAGCTGGTGCTCGCAGGCCACGCCCTCGCACCCGCGGCGGTCGGTTGCTCGCCCCATCTCTGGAATGGCTCCATTATTATCCACGGTCCTAAAATAAGCTTGAAGTACCGTGCTCTGTCGTCCTAAGTACGCGTCCGTCCGATTGAAGAGAACAAATCCAATATGGCCGAGAGGTTCAGCGCCGCGTTCCGCGAGTTCTGCGGCGGCGTGCAGCACGCCATCTCTCTGCACCGCATCCTGCTCTTCTACCTCAACTCGCGCCTCATCTGCGTCTCCAGCGCCAAGGTACAATGCATTGCAGTGCTCTGGCTTGGACTCCGTGTCGCTGACGAACTCTTGCAGTGCGTGGTGCTCAATGGACTCATCTTCCTCGGCAGCATCTTCTTCTTCGACCGCGCTGTGATCCCAGTGATCCACCTGTTTGGCGAGGTGCTGCATCGGTCTTTCTCCAACGGGTGAGTGCGCTCTTGCCTGCTGGTCCGAGGCGTTAGGGCTCAAGGACTGATGACCGACAGACAGGACAAGGTCGAGGACGTGCGCGAACGTGTGGACGGCTTTGTCTTCCTGCTCTACCAGGCGCTGTGGATGTACCCGATCTACTGCATCAGCTTCATCCTCAACACTATTTGGTACCAGGAGATTGCGGATGACGGTGCGTTCTCTCTGCTGCGTTGGGTTGAAGCCTGTCACGGATGGACTCATGCTCGCTGTCCCGCAGCCTACATGCAGCTGCATGGCAAGCCCTCGCCCACGCCAGTTGCCGATATGATTCGGTACGAGAGACCGATTGCCAGCAATCTCTCTGGAGTGTCCTGATGGTGTCTATGGCTTCCTGTAGGGACGAGCTCTATCGCGCGATCCTCGTGGCGTTCTTCCTGCTGCAGTCCGTGCTTTCGTATTTGCTGCCAGTCGTTGGACCTGTGGCCAGTTTTATCCACGTCAGCTGGCTCTACTCGCTCTACTGCTTCGAGTACAAGTGGTCGCTCGCAGGCTGGAGCCTTGAGAAGCGACTGGGCCATCTCGAGCAGAACTGGTTGGTTCTGTCATCCAGAGATGATGGCAAGTCCTATAGAACTGACAGTGCTGTGCGTGGCAGGGCGTACTTTGCTGGCTTTGGAAGTCCGTTCACGTTGGCTACGTTCTTCGTACCGAACTTTGTGAGCAAGGGCATCTTCGCGCTTCTTTTCCCAGTGGTTCGACTGCCATTCATGTCTCAGACGCGGGAGTTGTCTTGTGCTCACGTGGGATTTTGTCTTGCGCAGTTTCTACTGCTGGCGATTGCGTGCGATCCAGTCTCGGAAGCCGACGACCAAGAGAGAAAGCTCCCAGTCTTTCGGTATGCCTCACAACTTAGAGCTCTAGATCGTTTTGGCTTACTCTGTCGGCCTCTGTGCATGCAGCTTTTCCAAATGGATGAGTCTCCAGTTCCTGCGCCGTATCGGCAAGGCCACAGGTCTTCAGACCAAGAAGCAAAAGGCTACGCAGGCCAGAGGCCGCCCCCAGCAGCGGTCCTAATATGCCGACCACACGAACGGCAGCGTTATATCTGTAACATGAGTGCTGGAAAGGTTCACTAGCTTTGCATTTGGTACGCGCTTCGTGTTAATGTTAGCCTCGTTCTCTGCAAAGGACGACCTTTGAAGCACTTGCGTAACGGACCAACGCAGCCTGAAGCATTGCAATCGTCATGACGGAGGCGTACACGGTGTCCAAGATGCTAGCTAGTATCAACGAAGTGATGGCGCCCGTGGCTGTAGACCCAACGACCTCTGTGTCGTTGAAGCGCAAGCTGGACAATGGCGTAATGCTCGACACGTCGCCCAAGGAAGTCGCATATCTCGACATGAAGGCCAAGGTCAAGCACTCCGCACGGCAAGTGGCGCTGCTGGATAAAGCCACGAAGACAAAATGGATCGAAGATCGACGCGCCGAAGGCAACGCCGCGTTTCGACGGAAGGAGTTCACGCAGGCTGCAGACGCATACATTCAGGCGCTCGCGGGACTGGATTTCGGCTTGACGGATGAAGAAAAGACGACTTGTCAACAGCAACTGCAACTTCCGCTGACCTGCAATCTGGCTGCTTGTATGCTCATGACAGAGGTGCAGCTTTTCTTTCCTGGTCTCCTGCAGCTTTGCGTCTCTAATTGACCACTTTGCAGCAATGGGCGAAAACGCGGCAGATGTGTGACCAGGCGCTTCAGGTAGATCCGCGATACGTCAAAGCCCTGCAGCAGCGAGCCAAGGCGCTCGTGCGTCTGGGTCAATTCGACGCTGCTCGGTAGGATTGTGCTGTTGTTCCCTGGTTCAATGTCATGGACTGACTGAGCAGTGCTGCTGCCTTTGTGTTGATAGTGCGGATATCCAGACTGCGATAGAGATCGTAAATGTGGATGAAAGAGACGCAGATAAGAAGGAAGAACTGCGGAGTTGTCTTGAGCGGCAGACAAAGGACGTGCAACGCGCAGAGATACGAGACAAGCGCTCTACGCGCCAGCAAACCAAGTTCCAGAAGAAAATGATGCAGGCGATGGGCAAACTCTATCATGACAAGAGCGAAGTAGCACCGCTTTCGCTGGATGACGGAGTCATGGAGAGCGACTGCAAGACATCAGGCTCAATGTGGGTTGCAATCCTCTCGGTCCTTCACCAGATCGTTGCTATTGTATATAGTGTCTTGGCCAGAGTCTTTACCAGGCAACCGAAGCTCAAGGACGCGTAGATTGATCATTCCACTTACAGGAACTGCCGAGTGATCGTCGGAGCAGTAAACTTTGAATTGATCTGCTTGGAAGCATCGATTATCCGCTGAGCTTCATCGCTATTCATCCCTTTTCGTAGTGTCAGGTCCCGATCCCTTCAGTAATACATATGTTTTAAGCAATCCAGTACACTCTACTGAGAATGAAATGACTCTGAACGCACCGATTCCAGCCGCCACTTGTGCTCGGGCGATCTCCTGCGGCCTTGGCCTTTTCGGCTTGCTTCTTCTGGTGCTGTTCAAGAAGCGACGGGCCTCGCTGCTGCTTCAGCTGGTCCATTTTCTTTCGGATCTCTTCATCGACCTCTGGGTTGGCCATCGGAACAATCGATTCATTCACACTCGGCTGGCTCGACTTAAAGTCTCGAGGTTGAGAAACCGGCTTAGTCGGCATGTTTTCTGGACGAACGTAGCCAAGCAGCTCACTGGAAAGCAGATCAGTCAGAAAGCATGGCAATGATACCGCTCTCAACAAGTACGTACACGTCGAGTTTGGCTCGTTTGGCGCGGTCTCGCTCTTCTGGTGCGTCAAACCACGTTTGGTCCACGGCCGCAGGCTCTTTACTGTTCATCCAGCAGCCAATTCTCAGTCACCAGCACCACAGTTTGCGTCATGGCAGATCGTACCTTCGGAAGGCTGCTGGCTTGCCCGGCTGCGGTCGGTTAGGAGCGCCCAACGAATCCTTTAAGAAAGAGCTTTCCGGCATGACGGTCATCCATTTCTGGCGAACCATCGGAGCGTTCGTGCCTGCGTTCTGATCGCTTTTCACTCCTCGAGCACGGTCCCACGTTTCCTGCTCCAGCTCACGCGCGCGCCGCTCCATCTCGGCCTCGATTCGCTCGTCTGCGGGTCGGAATCCCTTCATGCCTGGAAGCGCCGGACCGATCACATCTTCTTCATCTTCTTCATCCGCTTGTTGCTCAGCTGTAGAAGCGAGTCAGCCGGCCACTTTGGATACGTCAATAGAACCGAATTGGACAACGCACCTGTGACTCCGGGGGGCAGCGCTGGCCCAATGGGCAATGGCCGCTTTACTCCTATCATGCAACTGCTGTCTTTGTCCTCTTGATCCTCAGAGCGCATTGAGTCAGTGACTGCTGCTTGGCGAGCGTCCTGGGCTGACTTGGACTCGTCGTTGCTCTCGGTTGGGCCCCCACTGAGCATCTGAGCCAAGATCTCCATCAGACTGCGGTTCTTGACACATCGGGGCTTGGAGAACGCTCCTTTGGGCGTCGCAAGCTGTGAATCAATAAGAAGTCAGTCGCCAGTTCGACTGCCTGTGACTTCAAAGCACCTTTGTGAGCCCCAGCAGAGGGAAGAGCGTCTTGAGCTGCTTGCGGATGCGAGTGTTGGCGATCCCACCGATGACCGCCACTTCCCCGTCGTCCAGCATCTGCAGCAGCGTCATGAGCTCTGACGCGATGGATGGGAACTCGCTCAGGAGCTCTCGCACGACCACGAGCGCTTGCTACAATCGTGCCACAGTCAGCCAGCCAGCCAGCCCTTAGCCACGCCGTTTTCCACAGCAAACGCACGGCATAGTCCGGCTTCGACGCTTCCCTGTCCTTCCGGTGGTTCTTGTGCTTGCCCTTCTTCTCCTTCTTAGGCTTCTTCTCCAACTTGCGTCGGTGCCGCTTGGCCTCGTCCTCATCGTGTCGGCCCATGGCTGTTTATCCCGTAAATAATGAAATATGGCATGAGAAATACCCGTATTTTAAAATATTATAATTTGTCAATTCTTGGTATTTATGGTACCTAATTGCAATATCCAAAATCTAATCAGGCAGATGCGAGTTCCAATCGCCGGAGCTGGTCTGCCAGCTGTCGCAAAGGCAGCGTGGCCTCTTGGTTTTCTGGGAAAAAGCTCAAGAAGTGGCCGAGCTGGCGGACCCATGGCAGCAAGAGACGCGGAGTCACGACTGGCGGCTCGTCGTTCTCTTGACTGGTGCTACTGCTGTTCGCCACTAAAAAGGAGCGGAACACTTCGTGGTTGAAAACCACACCGTATGCCAGATCGGCCAGCATCAGACTATGCCGTGAGGCATTGCCACGCACGCCGTACCAGACCAACTCGTCCGTGATGTAGTAGAAATCAAAGTACAGTGCGCGGTAGGACTGCAGTACCTGGTGCTGCGTCTCGCGACCCGCCGACGTATCGATTTGCAGTTTGGGGCCATCTTCAAAACTCGGACTGCCCACAGACTTGCGAGGACTGAGAGGCGAGGCCACTTCCAGCGCATTCTCCAGGTTCTCCAGGACGTGCGCTAAGTGGCTAGCAGAGTTTGGTATCGACGAAGACCTTGTCAAGCGATGATCAATGTCCTCACTCCCAGCATCCTTGCCGTGATAGTTGATGAGCCACTTCCACGTGTAGTTGTAGTTCTAAACGGAAGATGGATGGTCAAAACAAAGCTAAATCATCAGTATCCTCACAAATCGCGTTCTTACCTGCAAAAACTTGACGACAGTATCTTCAAGAGCGGAAAACGGATAGCTTTCGGCCACGTTCGGTGGGATGTAGAAGCTTGCGACGTTACTGAAACATTCAAGATCACGTCAGAGCTACAAAGGCATTCCAAAGGCAGAACGCGGCCACATACCTGCATGTGAAGCACAGAGTCACTTGATAGTGCTCTGCGAATTGTTTCATATTGTACAACGTGATGTGCTCCTTGATGCTGTGATCCCATAATTGATGATGCTTCCACAAAAGCGTAATATCGGGGGTCACACGAAAGATGACAGACGAATGAGGATGAATGTTCACGAGCAAGGTTGACCGTCGGCCAGCACACACGCCGTGTTCCAAATAATCCGCTTGGAAGCTTCCGGCAGGGGTCAACGTCTCATCGACTGCGACGTTAAAAAACATACTGTCATTACGCAATGCGATTCGAGCTTGAGCATCGCTTCTGGTATTTTGCACAACCAGGTATTGCTCCATGCCCGTTGATGCTGTCACAGCCAGATCCTGGTTTGAGAGCGTTGCTTCAGGCATTGAAAACACAAGGCCCAAGAAGTTTGATTGGCTCGACAAAAACAACGAGGACGCTTGTGCCTTGGTGAGCACGTCGTCGCTCTTGTTCATAGCAACGTGGACTGTCAGTTGTGGCTGGTGGCAAATCGCACGTAAAAGCACTGTTTCTCGGAAATCTTTCACCAGCCGACAGTTGACATAGACCTCAATTTCTCGAGCCCACTGTTCGCTCGCATCGACGTCATATTCAGCCTCGCCAGTCATCATTGCTGCTGGCTTTGGCTGTGGCCGAAAGTGCAAAAAGACCTGGACGCGTGCATGTGCGCCAAGTGTGATCGTTGACACTTCGTTGAACGATGTTGGAGACGCACAGAAACTGATCTCTTGAGGTCGAGCATTGCTGGAAAGCATGAAATCAAGACTGAGTTCCGAGGAATTTTCAAGCACGATCGAATGATTGTGATAGAGTTTGTGGTAATACACCTCACTGTAGTCAATCACCAGGCCAGACGCAGACGCAGCATTCGAGATGTACTCCTGACTAAGTCGCCGCTGTCGTTTCAAGCTGTTATGATTTGATACGAGAACCCGAAACAGGTTGGCGGTTGGATCCACTCCAGTCGACATGCTGCGAAGCCAGTTGAGGTCCGCAATGACTTCCAAACGCACGTTAATGACCTTCAAATCCGACGGGTTGACTAAATTCTGGAGCATTAAAAATGTGGAATACACACCGACAACTTCTCGACGGAAGCACAGCACAACACTTTGATAACTGCGAGCTCGATCGAGCGTTCCGCGATCTCTGCTCAGCTGAAGCCATGACTTGGCATTTTTGTCCACCAGAACCAATCGGTACTCAACCGGATCCATCCCCACGCTGTCTTCAAGGATGTTGTACATACTTTCAATCGTGATCTCCCACTCCACTTCGCCTCCATTTCGAACAGTGTGCTGGCCAACATCAATAACAAATCGAGTCCCCTCCAGTAAGGAATTCTCAACAGGCGTACACCCGCGAATCGCGAGAACTGGCAATTGATTGATCTGGGCGACAGAACCAGAACGAATGGAGCGAACGTCGAACTCCTCGAAATTGTCCAGTGTAGCAAGATCAGCCTGTTCGCGAGGCTCTTCCAGATGCGTGGACAACGATGGAGCCAAATACAACTTTTTGGACGAGATGCCCAGTCGCTGTTCACGAGCAGCAAATGCAGCTCGGATTAGACTCACATCCACGTTATTTGCTTGAATTCCACCATCAGTGGGCATCGGAAGACCTGAGGCATTTTGCTGTAGAACCAAGTGAACGTCCACTTCACTTGTTACCCCTGTCTCAGGGCTCATATCAACGTCTCGGACAGTCAAAAACATGTGGTTGGAGCCATTTTCTTCAGCAAGAGTGTCGAGCATGTCGGAGCCCCAAGAATTGCTTCTCCACGAAGGATGATGCCGCATTCTTCGCAGCAGTGAAGACGATTTCGGGTTCGTCGAATCACCACTTTCAAGTAAACTGGACATTTCTGAGCCTGGAAGCGACGAAGATTCTTCTAGCCGAACCAAAATTTGCATGGATTCACCTGGTGGAATAGATCCTGACGACGGAGTGGCAACAGCTTGGACATATTCACTAAGTGCACACATTTCTGAAATTGAAGAACCCTGAACAAGGCATAGGCCTGGTTGCTGCATCGCAAAGTGATCGATCGCAAAATTGAGCGGTTCTAAAGTCGATGAATTGCGTATCCAGAAGCTTTCCATTGCGTTGCGCAGTACATGAACAACAGTTTCGTTAGATGCCGCAGCGTCCCTATTTAACCCCATCTTTGATGTTAAAGACGGCGGAACAATGTCCGTCGGGATGCTGGTGGCCATGCCAAAGAAGTGCAAACTTGATGCTGACAGCGTGAACGTTCTTCCAGGAATAAGCTTTCCTCTGACTGCAATTTCTTGCTTTTGCGCCGTATCTTTGGCCTCCTTTACGTTTACGTTCAGAAGAACCTTGCCAAGTTCATCAATTCCGTTTGGATCGGCAACTTCCCAAATGCGATCCGTAAATCGAGCTGATGGGAGTACACGACATACAACTCGTACGTCAACCGATTCGTCCGGAGCGATTTGAACTACACTTAGTGGGGCGTTTGAAGATCGCGATATCAAGGCAAGTTCAAACATGCTGAACAGGATTACAAAACACAGTCAGTACACATGGTCATTGTAAATGAAAACAACGAGTGTACGAACCTTTCAAGAGACTTTGTTGCGTGGGCCGCCAATTGTACGGATATTTCTTCATCGTAAACGTTTCGAAGTGTGAACCAGAAGCTTGATCCATACGGAGGCGCATTAGGTGGTGGTGGTACAGTCACTGGTGGTAAGAATGCAACATGAGCTGATGATTCCGACAGCTCAACAGCCCCAAAGCCTGTGCTCTCTGGATTAACAACAAGCTCAGCATAGCTCGAGATAATTTGAGCGTGAACATCGACACTTTCGATGTTGTGAGGGTTGTTCAAATTCATGAAACGCAACGGAAATTCATATATTCCAGAGGCGAATGTCTGTATAAATACAAGGCAGTTAGTGCATTACGAAGCTAACACAATTTCGCAATATAAAACATTTACCTCTGTTGTGTGAATGAATTCAATTTCTACGGTAGATGAACTCGTCGGCTCTAGTCTCCAAATGCTGGATCCTTCACCATTTCGATTCTGGTCAGCGCGCATTGCCAGCGAGCGAAGAGTTGGAATGCGGTCGTTGCTTTCCTCTATATCCGCCTGCGCTAAATAATTACTACCGTTCGATTGCTTGTCATCTGGTTCAAATTGCATGCGTTGTGCACCTTTGACATCTTGAATACAAATGCTTGAAGATGCATTAGATATTGCAAAGAAAACTGGAACGCCAGACGCGTTCTTTACAGTCACTTCAAATTTGGACGAAGTCCAACCAATCGCGTACCCAATCTTTCCAAGTGAGACGTGTTTCTCAACGACTTTAATGCGAGACTCACCAAAAGCTCCAGAAAGATTAATAACCTTTAGCGTGCAGGCTTCTTCAGTTCCAACGCTTTGAATCCCGATCATTCCATTGAATGGATGCAACCGGCCACTATCAATGACTTCGCATGGCAAGGGATTTGTCATCGCAATGGAAGCAAAGCATAACGCCAAAGCACATGATGAATTTGGCGGCAAAATATAAGAGTTTCCGCAGTACAAACTTGCGGTGTCAGCTCCTTGAGCACAACACTGATCGATTGCATCCAAGTATGCCACTCCTTCACCAGAACTTCCAACAACTTGTAAATCCATTTCACCTTCAGATATCACCGGCAAGGATGATACCCCATTCCAATGATTCCATTGAAATATCAGTGGGAGGGTACTCACAGGCCGCAACATCATTTCGATTTCCGTCTTGTTGGTCACCACAACAAATTTATTGCGCGTACTTGTGTTGTTCAACATGTACAGTCCATTGTAAAAAGTATCACCAAAGCTACAACCCTCAAAAATTCGGTACTTACGGGCAGTAGAATCCATGTCTACAGTCGATACCGAAGCTGCGTCATTAAACTCTTCTTCAAGTCTTATGACATTCACCACACCAATGTCAATCGACTCGGATATCGGCTCATTCTTTTCGAGCGCAATCGGCATAACAGTTGGCTCCTCGGTGATGCTCGAGTGGGCCTTCAACTGGAAAATATCGCAATGCAAAGCTCCAGTATCGACAAAAAGGACAACATCCACAACATTAATTTTTCCTGGATAATGAATGTTTTCGACCAAAATGCGCCGACGAAACAATCCGTTCGTGTACGCCATCAATCGGAATTCAACTTCACCAGTTCCACCTGGTGCAATTTCGCCCTTTTCATGCTTCAATGCAACGTGAAGCGTTTCATCATCGTCCGAATATCCACTTTTGCCGTTGGTAACAAACAAGCGGTAGCGGAGGGGTAGAGCCTTATTGATGTTAACCAATTCGAATCGACCTTCATGCGTTTTGCAGGTTTGCAATCTTCCTGAATTGTACTCCACTCCGAAATCTATCACGGATGGAGTCACACGCGCAAGACTGGCACCTGCGACGCCCACAAACTTGACAGTAAACTCAGCAACCATATTACTTTTCGCGTCTTCTCCAGGTATCTCAGAGAGTTCAGTCGCGCGGAAGAGCTGGAGTCGAATACCACCCACCAAATCACGTGATGCACCAGTTTTAAATGCATCTGCAGAAAGACGAGGACGAATAGCAACGAATAAATCAATGGTTTTTAAGCCATGTAGTATGGCATGAGTAGCTTCGCGATGTAGCCGTGCATCTTCGTATACATAGCACTGTGTCTTCAAGTTCGAAGACGTGCAGATAACCAAAGTTTCGTCAACTTTACTTTCCAGCGTGAGTTTGTGAACTTTACTAAATTTGAGCGAAACGTTTGGACTCTCGATTGTCGTATCCTGCATTTCTGGAGTAACGTAGCACGGACCAAAATCTAGTACGTTGAGATTTCCAGTAGCATGAGGATCCAGCTCAGGTATGCGGACATATACAGGACGTGTAACCCGAACCGTCACCGTAATCTCTGACGTATCAAGTCGATCATTCAGGTTGCGCAATAATATCAGTTCGGTGTGTTGTCCAGGAGTGACCGCCTTGAATGTAAACCAAACAACTGCTACCGAACCAGGTTGCACCTTTCCCGTAGAAGTTTCAAAAGAGATTTCTCCAGCAGGGTTTTGAATGCTTGCAATCGCATCGTCTCGTTTTGGTGCGACAAGAAGCAGAAAGTTGGTCGATTGTAGCGACCGATTTCGAATTACAAGTTGTCCACGTGCTTCAGAGTTGAGCTCTTGGGTGCCCAGATCAATTTGATCGGAGTCAAGGTACAACGATCGTTGTACAGTTTTCACAAGTGCAATATCGACTTGAGCAATCGGTTGTCGGGTTATCATATCGTCGGTCCCGATTCCTGAGAGTGTGTCATCGGCAGCGATAATGTCGATTGTGCCCACTCGAAGTTCACCAGCGCTCAAAATTTTCTCAACCAATGATCGAGTGATACAAGATGAAAGAGAAGAGGATGCGCCAAACCCTGCTCGAGGGGCAAAAGCCCACTTGATTTGCACCGTAGCAACGTCGTCATCGACCAGATTGATCTTGCGTGGAAGACAAGTGAGGTTTGGTTCGTAATTCGTCATCGTGGACTCAGTGGCATCTTCGGGCAAAATTTCGCAAGCAAGAGATAGAAGGTCTTTAATCGAATCAGCAGGATTCCATACAAGCTCAACAGCCTTGAACTTTTTATCCAGACCACTTCGGTTGGAGATCGATAACTTCCAACCATCAGAATCACTCGGAGCCTCTTCAATCGGAATCAATAATGCTGACGGTCGCGATGTCCCAATTTGGGAAGGTAGAGCTTCTACTCGAAGGCGGTCTCCGGTCACTAGTGCATTCGATTCAGGAATCGCAATTGTTAAACCGTGACGTCGACCAGCTGAGCTATCGCTTTTGGTACTTCCTAGTTCAAGAGGGGTCATATGCAACGAAGAACCACTGGAGACGACGCTTTCAGTTTCAGTTGCCTCTCTTTCAGTTGACATTAAGCGCAGATTGCCCTTGCTTGGGCCAGAATCTTCCAAATTCTGCATTGGCTTACCAACTGCTCGACAGTAGGCAACTTCTCCGGCAGCAGTTCTGGAGTATATTTCGGCACTGTACTGTAGCTCTTTAACAACGTCCTTATTTTGTTGTTCAAACAACAAAAATTTCCCTAGACCCATGACAGGAGTAGAATCCCGACGTATTTGGCGTTTTTTTGCTTTTTGGCTTTTCAATCCACTGCGCTTTACAGGCTCGACATAATCTGGATCGCCGTTTGGTTGGGCTGTATGAAAAACTGCGTAAGCCTTGATTCTTCCCGTAGCCTCAGCTTCCAACGAAAAATGTAACGAGTTTGCCGTTTGAGTAAATCCTTCTGAACCCAGGCCCGAACTACCGCTAGTTTTGCTTTTTCGACGAGATCGTGGTGCACTTTCGGATTCCGAGTACTCTGATTCACTGTTGCTGTCATAAACGTCGTTTCCCCCTGATTCACTAGATGCTGTTGTTGACGCCCACATAGTAGAATCAGTTTCGCTAGCATTCTCGTCAGGAAGTTGCTCACCGCTCAGCAGTGCTTTGGTTCGTGAGATTTTTGCATTTAATTTGAAAATCTTGTCGGTCTTTTTCTTGGTCACTGCAATTCGTAGTTTGTGCTCCAATTTTTCCAGCTCTTCGTCCAGTTTTTTTTCTTGCGCCTGGGTTATAATTGCTGAAGGTGTTTCATCAACAGTAAAATAAAAAGTGGGTTGAAGCGCTGACGTGGAAAAATGCGGGTCCAGCTGGATAACATATTCACGTTTTTTGCGACTAGTATTTCGCACCACCACTTTGACTTCTTCTGTTTTTTCACCAACAAGACATTTGCCAAGGGATATTATTTGACCTACGAATGACAAAATAATTGTTAGCGCCTGCGTTTGTCAAGGCAAACGAAGCGTCTTGAACAGCTTACCGGATTGAACAAGCTTGAATGTTTCTCTTTTCACTACTCTTGCTTTGATTGTGACAGAGACTGAGTTCTCAACGTCTTGGACGTTAACAATTTTGAGTTTCTCTTCAAACGGCCCGGCGAGTGTTGGCTGAAACTCAAAGCAAATCTCTTTCGTGCCAAAAGGCTTCACGACACCCATTTCTCCTTCTTTAATTTCCAAAAACCCCGAGGAGATTGACCCTGTTTTTTCAACCATGTATATAAGTGGAATTGCAGACATATTCTGCACCACCAACTTCTTTGAACTTTTTGAAGACGCTGCGATGCGACCAAAGTTGATATTCTTCTGATTCACATTCATCACCGACCGGCAAACTCGGCTCTTTAAAAGAAGCTCACGAACTGATGGTCGTGAGTCAAAAGGGTGTTTGGATGTAGCCCAAGGAGCTTTGTTTTGGTCAAATTTGCTTGCATCCGCAACAGCCTTTTTGTTTCCACCTGGGGGCAGTGTGATGAAAACTTTATGCTTTTCCATGCGCATTTTTCTTCCGTCACTATTTGCATGATCCGGTGCCGGACTAAGCACAGCCAAAATTCGTACTTGAGACTTGGGTGCAATTCGAATATTGCGTTCCTTGTTGTTGTTCAACGGTACAATGCGTTTTTCTGCAAGCAACGCTTGGAAGCGCCTTATTCGTTCTCGAACCATACCAACGATCTCTTGCTCCATTTCTGGCGACGGAATGCTACCATGACAATATCGTTCAGACTCAGATCGAGATCGTTCAAAAAGATGCAAAAGCGAAGTCAGCTCTTGTAAAGCGTGTGAGTTTGATGCAACAGCGTCTGACCCTTGAAGTGAAGAAGACAAAGCCGATACAGCATCTTGAATGGCTGATTGCTGATGTGATTTCGTCACTATACCTCCTTGAACGGGTGAGAGGTGGGGTGCTTGATCAGTTCTGTTCTTTACTAGCTCGATCTGATTTAAGCCCGCCGACGGTATAGAAGCGCTTGACCGAGTCGGAGTCGTATATCCGCTCAAGTTGTTTGGCTTCTTGTTCAAGTAAGAGCGAAGAACTGATGTGTTTTTCTTCGACGCCGACGGTATATTATTCAGTTCAGCAATGCTCCCAAACGATCGCCTTCGCCGAACAACTCTACTTGAAGAACGATTAAACGTCGCTGAAGGACTAGCGTTCGGCAAGCCAGACGAAGCGTTTGAATACTTGGACCCTACACCAGTCAACGCGTTTAACGAGGCTGTTGAGAAAAAAGGATGCACCGCTTTGGCCCCATTTTGACTATCTTCGTTGTGTTCCTTGGTAACATCGCTAAAGGAAGTCTTCATGCAATACAGGCGAACTCTTGATAGATCAGAACTCTGTAAGTTCAAATGTAGCGGGGCGTTTGTGAAATTCTCGAGGTCAAATACTTGAATTCCAATTGAGTTGATCGCAACATGATCAAAATTCAGAAAAGCAGATCGTGATTGGGTGATGAGTTTGTAGAACATCGAGTGGTAAATCACATGGTGGGCGTCCATGTTACTTGAGCGGACACATATCTGAGGAATATTGCTTTTGTTTTTCGCATTCATGATGGAGATGAGACGAGAGTAATTAGGATTCGTCTTCCGCGGAATTATCTCAATTTTCAGTTCAGTTGACTGTTTCGGGCCAAGTGTCATTTCGTCGTTTGGAACCGTCGAGATAACCTTGGAGGTGACGATGGGCTTCACAACAGTTGGAAGTTCCGAATGGTTGGTCAATATACACGAGCTACTTTTCAGTTCGCCAATGTTGCAGTCTCCCAAATGCAAAATTGAAGGTGAAGCGGTCACGATCGATGTGCACGTGCGAGCTCGAATATGAATCGATTTGCCAAGTGTGCGGTCGTATACTCGAGACTGAGCTTGTTGCCATGATCCTTGAATTTGAAAGCACCGGAATGACACGCGAAAAGTTTGTTTCATCAAACGACAGCCCTTCAAATCAATTCCATCTAAATTGTCTCCGACGACGGTCTCGACAGAGCTATTTGATGCTGGGCAATACCATATAAAAATCGTACGCTCCGCTCCTGGCGCCAGGTCAATTGTTTCGACCAGAAAGTTTGATCCATTATTATCTTCAATAGATGAAGGCTGGCGACGAAGCATTTCGCCCCGAGATTTCCGCTCAGGAGAGGAGCACATACTATTCCCGCTACAATATACATAAGATTTAATAAATCAGGTACAATGAAAAACACTAAACACTAAACGGTTGAAACGTCGTACCTGTCAACTCCGCTTTCGTATGCTAAATCTCGAAGACGCGATGGAATTTTGGCAGTCTTTTTTCCCTTTGTGCGAAAAGCTCTTCTTCGCATCTCCATGGCGCGACTGCTTCGAGTCTTCGGACTGACAGGAGGACTTTTCTGCACAACTGCAGGCTCACCACGATCAAATTCGAAATCGTCATCGGCATCATCTGGATCTCCCATGGGACTCTCTTCGAATGACAAGCGCTTGTTTGGTTGAAACTCGTCTTCATAAAAATCAACCTAACGGTGGCAAATACAATGATTAGTATTTCAACACAGATAACGATCATGGTCGAATAATTTATCAAACCTCATTTTCGTCCGCTTCTTCATCGCTATCCAAGCCGTAGTTGTTGGCTCCATCTAGGCTTGAAAACGACATCAGAGTTTTTGATCCATCTGGTGATAATGAGCCTTTCCGACTAGATCCAGCATTTGAATCGGTAGGAGATAGTACGTCTTCAGCACGAGGCGCACGAGAATTTCGTGCTCGGTTTTGTTGAAGCTTTAACTCAAAGGTAACTTCTTTTGGCCGATCACTTGTGAGTTCCACATACAACGGTGCTTCGGTAGTGTTTCGAATCGTCAGAACTTTCGAATTCGCAACGCCTGTGTAGCAATCTCCAAAATCCAATTTGCTACCACTCATAAGGTAGGATCCACTGGGCTCCTTGATTGACAATCCTTCTCTGTAGAGAAACATCAGCGCAAATTAGTTGTGAGCAAACATCACAACACGAGAAACGATCATATATACCGATGGTGTTCCTTGTTGGTTATTGCGTGAACTTTAAGAATCTTCACATTTCTTGCATCATGAAGGTTTTGCGCTTGGATCTCAAAAAATCGTTCGCCAACCTGCAATATAATGCTCAGTTCAACATCCAATGCGATAATGACGGCAGTCAAGCAGCAGAACAATACCTCTTTTGGCCGATAGGTGACTCGAATGCGCACATGTCCATAGGCTGCTGCGTGCAGAGTCTTCTCGCCAATCACATACCCGGAATTGTAGTCCGTGCAGGTGATCAGTTCCTTCGTGTCTGCAAAGGCTGAAAGCGAAGACACCAACTTGAACAACAGCGGAATTTCGGATCGATTCCAGACCGTGAAGTCCTTGACAAATGATCCGCCCGGCACGCAGTCATCGAAATGCAGCTCTTTCACGTCCAGACGCAGTAATGATCGGCACACTTGGCCCTGTATCGGGATGACCACGTCTGGAGCAGCTGGCAGTTGCTTTGGCTGGGCATCTGAAGGGTTCAATCCATCGTAACGAGGCTGCAACACTAGTCGCCCTGTGAGCATCAAGCACGACGTCTCGCTCAAGTGCATGCGCTCTTCTTCGGACGAGTCGGCCGCTTGCGAAGACGAGTTGTTGGCATTTGCTTGTGCTGTGATAAACGCTCGAACGGAAAAGATGACGCGCTTCACCTCATTAGGTTCCAGCACGACTTCGTTGACGGTGCCAATGTGGTTAAACAGCTCGTTGTAGCCTTCGCTCAAATCCAGGTTCTCTGCGCAGAGTGCACTCATGGCCGACACGCGCACGACAGACGGCGGCATGTGATTGAACTCGTCCAGTCCATTAGGCGCGTCTCTCGGTTGTTGCTGTTGCTGCGAGTGAAGAAGACTCACATTCTCGTTGTCCAACTGGAATGCGCACAAGCTTTCATGGAACGGTTTGCGCAATTCAACGTTGAGCTGCAGGTGCAAGCGGCGGGGCTTCATGTTTACGAGCTCCAGCACGCGGATGGCAGAGAGATCGCTCAGGTACAGCTCTCCGAGCGCCAGTGAGCGTCCGTTGCGGCTTGTGCCGTTGGATCCTAGCTCCGCCTTGGAGTCGTCATGCAGATTCACCAGCGACACGCTCACGACGGGCGATGGCGCGGCAAACGGCCGAGGGCCTGGTGGCGAGGCCACCACGGCCACATTACCGAGCCGCGAGCTGCGACTCCCATTGTTACTGCTGGTGGCTATCCGGTCGCCGCTGCTGGTGCGAGCGCGAGGCTGCCGCATGCGCGTCCCGAGACCCGCACTACTACCTGCCGTGACCATGCTCGGCTGTGCGTTGGGGGCCAAACCTACCAGTTTCAACATGGCTGACCGACCCGGGCGGGTAGGTCTTGGTCGGGTGGGTTACTAAACCTGTTTCAGTTCAAGCCCATTTTCTAGTATTGGGTCGGCAAGAACCCGTTAACCCAGCCCATTCAAGAGAACCCAATCAGGAAGATGGATATGGCCCCAGAGACGACGACGGCGGCGGCCCCAGCGGCGTCTGTGCCGGCGGATGCAGCCTACGGCTTCGACGAGGAGGTGCTGAAGGAGGTGCGCAACAACAAGGTCTGGATGCAGGACCCGAAGTACTTCAAGAAGGTTATTGTGTCGCCGTCCGCGACCATGAAGATGCTCAATCACGCCAACTCGGGCGTTGAGAAAGGCATTAAGGCCGGTGGTAAACCCGTGGAGATTATGGGGCTGATCATGGGGCGGCCTGCTACAGGCACAGAGCAAGACGCAGGCGACGCGCAGACGCTGATCGTGACCGACTGCTTCCCGCTGCCGATCGAAGGCGCCGAAACGCGAGTGCTCGCGGACGATGCCGAGGTCATCAACTACATGATCTCGCTGGGCGAAGCTGTCGAACAGACGCGCAAGGAACGGTTCATGGGCTGGTATCACAGCCATCCATTCGATGTGGAAGTGCACAGCCATTGCTTTCTATCGGCTACGGATGTGAGCACGCAGCTGCAGTGGCAGCGCTCGGAAGATCCGCATGGCAACCCGTGGCTCGCCATCGTGCTGGATCCATTGCGCTCGCTCGCCAAGAAACGACCTGAAATGGGCGCCTTTCGAGTGTATCCGCCAGAGTTCGCTGCTCCTGTGAACGAGACGCCCGATGGAACAATCGTTACCGATGAGACGACGCGGATCGAGCGCTGGGGAAGCTGCTGGAACAGGTAATGTCGTGACCTCGTACGCACTCGTTTAAACAACAGGAGGACTGATGGCTGACTGGATATTGTGTGCAGATACTACACGCTACAGATCGACTACTTTATGAGTTCGCTTGGGTCGCAGGTCGTGAACATTCTGTCGGAGGAGTTTGTCTGGATGCGCACGCTGAGTTCCAACACGATGCAAGACCGCGAGAATCGTGATCGGTTCTCGGAGCGTATTCAGCTATTGGCGAACAAGCTCGATGGATGCGAATCGCAGGTAGCGCCTCGTGGCGGGCGAACGTCACGCATCGGTGAATATTACGTGCCCGAGAAGCAGACCAAGGAGTCGGACGAGTCGGTGCTGGACAAGATCACGCAGACTGCCAACGAGCTCTCGATCGAGCATTCCCACGAGCAAGCTCTTCAATTGACCAAGAAAGCGCTGTTCAACGGCAAGTTTTGAGTTGCTTGGCCTTGAGCAAGGAGGAGGACTTAATGTGCTGCGAAAATTCATTTTCTGTGATTTAAAATGAAATTTTGAGGTATCGCACGCATTCAAACCAGGCAAATAATCGGTAAATAATTCGTCAGCGGTATTAAAGCGCTCTGCGAGTTGCTCCTCGGCGCTCCACCATGGCAAACAATTCCTCTGCAATTCGCTCCTGCTCCTCCAAAACTTCCAAGCGCTCTTCAGCTTCTTCACGCTCCGCATTGTTCACGACGACACTTATGACCGTCTGCTTGGGGAAAAGAGAGGCTGAGGATCGCGACGAGTAGCCATTTCCCTTCTTGAATCGCTTGAAATTCACGACGCCATCATTGTGTTCGTAGCATTTCACTCGCACGGACTGCTCAGGATCAGTCAGCACGAGATTGCAACTGATAACGAGAGCCTTCACCACTTCGTCATCTTCGTTGATTTCCAGACGCTTTAGTTGCCGTGGTACATGCGAGCGAGTCGATATCCAGCTTGTTGAATCGGAATTGTCCGTAGCATCTGCACTAGATTGCGCCCGGCCTTCTAAGTGGATTTCAATTGGGTCTACAAATCACAACTCCATACAAGTCAATCTATCGGATTTTGCTACTTGCGCAAGCTCTTACCTGTAACATGTGTGAACGTCGTCTTCTGGGGGGCATCATCATGCACTGTCGAGACTTCTTCTTTGATGAATAGTGTACTGGCAGTCACGTCGTTCGTTTCCTGAATCACCAGTAGTCTGTAAAAATCTGCTTCAGTTAAGAGAGCCACGAATGATCCCGTACCTGGGGACGCTTCTCCGCTGCGTAGTTTGGATCAAGCGACAGAATATTCTGATCGTCACGCTGGTCTTCATCTTTTGGCGAATGTGACTGCGCTTCCTCTTTGGGCTCGACGCTCTCCAAGGCGATATCATCATGGCTTTGGGAAGTAGAAGGAATGGTCAGACTCAAATTATCTGGGAAACTGCAAATTGGAATCGCCGAGGAGCCCAGCGAGCTACTGAACGAGCATTCGCTTGTCGGAATCGGTGCCTTGACGAAGATGATGCTTGCTGCCAGCTCTTGGATCGTCGTGAACGTTGCACCAATGGATCGAAACAGTGCCACGCGACGCTCGGCTGCCTGGTGGGAAATAGACGATTGACTCCGATTATCTTCTGTGCCTCCAGTTGTGCTGGAGAACCCGTTGTCTTGCACTGGCTCTACTATCAGCACATGACGACTGGAGGCATGTTGCTCCAGATCGCGAAGCAGCGCGTCGTCGTTTTCATTGTCTGTGTAGGCTGCGACCACGATGCCGTCCATGGCCTTGACCAGCTGCTCCATGGACTGCTGCATGAGAAACACGATCACGTGGCGCTGGTACAGCGTCTTCCGCATCGGATTCGGCTGGTAATTCAGCGCCACTGACGGCATGATCTCGTCTGTAGGCAGAAAGTCTTCACATCTCGGGAGCGGGTCTGAGAGGTTCGTACGCTCTTGAATCGCGTAGATCCAGGGCGTGGTCACCACGGGCTGATTGTACACGAGCGCCCAGAGCGCCTTGACCGTGGCCACAACGCCACCGGGATCCATGATGCAGTGCGTCGCGTCCTTGCTTTCGTGGCTGATGAGATGCATGCCGATCTGCTGGCACGTGTCATACACACGTGCTCGATTAGGCTTCAGAATGCGCGAGGCCACGAGGATGAACACCTGGTAGCGCACGCGCAGGATGGTGCGCTTGGCACCAAACGTGATCTGGTCGCCGTGCTTGAGCTCCCGCTCACGCTCACCGATCAGCTGCTCGTCGTTGACGAATGACCCGAAGCGAGACTTGCAGTCCACGAGCACGAGCGACGGCTGCGTTGCCGGGTCCTTGAGTTGCTCAAGCGAGAGCGCGCCCACGCGCAGCAGCGCATGCGACCGGGAGATTGACGCGTCCGCCTGGAAATTGAAGTGGCATTTCTTGCGGCCGATGCTCCACTCGCCAGCCTTGAGGTAGAAGCAGTCGTCCACTGAGGCCGCGCTTGAGACGCCCACCACATCCAACACCCACATGGAAATGTGGCGTTTTAGGGCAAGCGAAAAGTATGGGATGGGTATGATGGCAAGATAAGTTTCAATGAGAAAGTGTATTACGAAATTAGACAGGCTTAAGATGGAAGCAATATGCAAAATGCCAAAGGATGTAATTCACCAGAACTACTGAAGCAAATGACGAAGCACAGTGCGCACGTTGAGCTTCTTAAGATGTGTGTACTTCTGGCCCGTGCCCACGAACATGATGGGCTGGCCAGTCTTGTAAACCATCGAGACAGCAGCACCGACTACAAAGGCAGAAAAAATGATTTAGCACTTGCGCACCTCAGTTTGTACAAGCTTGACTCACCCTTGTCATCAATAGTGTCGAACTTGGTAATGACGATGCCATCGATGCGGTGTGGCTCACGGCGATCCGAATAGTCAGCAAGAGCGCGATCAAACATGGACAGTTGGTCGATACCGTCGTTGCCCACGAGGGCCTCACCGACGAAGAGAACAAGGTCGGGGTCGTTCGTGGACACCAGCTTGGCCAACGCGCGCATCAACGGCTCGTTGTTCTGCATGCGACCAGCCGTATCAATCAGTACGCAGTCGTATCCGTTTTCCGTGCCGTACTTAATGGCTTCCTTGGCCACGACAGCAGGGTCTTTCGCGTAACCCTTTTCGAAAAGAGGCACGTCGAGCACCTTGGCGTGCTGGTTTAGCTGCTCCACAGCACCGGAGCGGAAAGTATCACAAGCAGCGAGCATGACCTTCACACCCTTGGACTTGAGGTAGTAGCACACCTTGGACAGACTCGTGGACTTGCCGACGCCGTTTACTCCAACAAACACAATGCTGTACGCGCGGCCAGCGGCCTTGGCATCAAGGATCTCACGGAGGACATCCGTCGACTTCTTGGGCGTCAAGATACGCAGCAGCGCAGCCTCCATAGCCTTGCGTACAATGGTCGACACACGCGTGAAACTCTCGAGACGCTGTCCGATTAAAGTGGTGATGATCGATTCGCACAGCTCTTCAGACACTTCCGATGCGACATTCTTACTAATCAGCTAACACAGAGAACAGTTGTGAGACACGAGCGCAATGTCCAGCAATGATCCAGCAATACGATAAATTACCAGCTGACGCATCGGCTCCACAACGGGTTCAATGTCCTCGCGAGCAAGAATTTTGTTTCCCGAGATGGATGTAAGAAAATCGCCAAGGCGGGTATTGGAAAAGCTCCATCCGCTTTCGCTTGATTCCGACTCAGCGCCAGACGACGCAATGGATTCATCATCCGTGTCAGAAAACTCTTCTGAGTCGCTCACTTCTTCTTCCTACAATTGCGAAGCAGAATCATCGGTCAGCTTCCTTTTCATCGTGCGCTTCTGCCCACAACCATACTCCAATGTAAGCTTCGCGCTTTTCACGCAGTTGCGCTTCTTCCTCATCAGCGGTGATCTGTGCAGAGCGTCCAATAGTCAGATTAATTGTTTTAGCTTGTCCACGACAGGACTTACCATCTTCGAGCGATCAAGCTCCATGATTTCCTTCTTCGAGAGCTTCGAATCATCCCACTTCGTCATCTTCTTACCTCCCTTCTTCTTATCGGCAGCTTCGGCGTTCTCCTTCTTCATGCGCGTCTTGCGAGGTCCAGTGCGCATCTTCTTGACCTGTGAGCGCAGCTCCACCTCGTGCTGCAGTTCCTCAAACTTGTCCTGCGCCTTTCCGTCCGCCGAACTTTCTTCCTCATTCGAATCCTAAGAACGCAGCAAAGGTCTTGCATGATCAGCACAAGCATGACAAGAGCACCGATGCTAAGATCAGCCCACGCACCGCATCTTCACCCGTTTTCGCTCGAATCAATGAAGCCTTGCCAGCAGTGTTGGATGCGGCGCCCTTTATCTTCTTTGACGTATTGTAAGCCTGTTGTTTTGCGAACATCGTATCATCAATTCAAAATATCACACATGCAATCCAGTGCATTGATTACATTGCACACGTACTCTGGGCCCATTCCGCGCAGGTTTCGCTGTAAATTTGAGCTCGGCTGCCTTCAAAAACTTCATAAACTGCGCCTCGTAGTCCACTGGCTTTTTGTCCGCAATCTCCGCCGGGAAAGATGCCACGAAGTCCTACACCAGCAAGCCGTCAAGGTAGCAAGCGTCAGTTAAACGACCGTCGATCCATTCTGTAAGCGCTGCTGCACACCTTCTTCACACCCTCAAGCAGTTCGTCCAGGTACAACAGCTGCAGGATCTTCTGGTACACGACCACGAAGACCAGGTCCAGCTTGTTCTCGAAGACCCACTGCATGGCGTAGGCCGCGTCCACGAACTTCTTCTCGCCCGAGCGGTCTTCCATGAGCACGCGGTTGATCAGCGTGTCAACGGGGTCGCCGCTGAGCTTGCACAGCGTACGGGACCATAGCACCGTGCCGGTCTTGGAGAAGATCACGAAGTGGTCGATCATGGTGGTGGCTGCCTTATGAGGTTCGCTTGTCGCGTTGCAGAGTGACTGGGAAACGGTACCATAGGTCCAGCCCACATTCCGAACGGGGTATCGGGCCAGACCCACATACACATGTGGAACACCGAGAAGGACGCGCCATCTGGGCGGGTCTGCCTGTGTGGGCGTTGTTTCTGAGACCTGTGACCCACCCACCAGCCCGGACTGGGAGCCACTTGACAAGCATGACGCCGACAGAGGAATTGAGCTCGTGGTGCCAGGAGCTGCCTAAGATCGAGCTCCACGCACACATCCATGGCTCGATTCGCCCATTGACACTGGAACAGTTGCTGCAAGAAGATGCGGAAAGAAACAACACGAAGCCGCGTCGTCTGCCGCCCAATCGGAGCTTGGACGAGTGCTTCGAGATGTTCGCACTCGTGCACCAGGTCGTCGTGAGTCGTCGGGCACTGCGTCGCATCGTGATTGAAGCGGTTGAAGACTTCGCGGACGTAAATGTGCGCTATCTGGAACTGCGATCGACTCCGCGTGAGCTGCAACTTGACGGCGCGTCGCGTGCTGCGTACGTGGAAGAAGTGGTGTCGGCGCTCGACGAGTGCCACGCGCGCCAGGACCTGGATATTCACGTGCGACTGATTCTGAGCATCAATCGCAACCAGCCCATCGCAATGGCTGAAGAGGCGGTCGATCTCGCTATCGAGTGGCAAAAGAAGTGCCCGTACATCGTCGGTATTGACCTCAGTGGCCACTCGGAGCGTGAAAACTCCGAGTTCCACTTGTTTGAAGACGTGTTGGCCCGCGCCCGTGCAGCAGGACTCAAGCTCGCTGTGCATTTCGCTGAACATCACGACGAAGCGGAAGCGGACCACATCCTAAACTTCCGTCCTGACCGTCTCGGCCACGCGTGCTGCCTCTCGAAGGAGCTCTACGCCAAGATGATCGACCTGCGCATCCCTATAGAGATTTGTTTGACTTCGAACGTGCACACGCTGGCGCGGTACCATGACGCCTGCGCGTGCACGTTAAAGAACGACTCTGGCCTTTGCATCTGCCGTTTCAAAGCGCATCCGCATCGTCTGCTTGTCACAGGCGCGCTCGAGAACGCACAGGACTACCCGCTGTGCATCTGCACGGACGACCAGGGCGTGCTGGACATTACTCTCGTCAACGAGTACGAGCGCGCAGCTCTGGCCTTCCAGCTAGACAGAGCCCGGCTCAAGCAGATCGCTCGTGCTGCCATCCCTATGATCTTCGACGTCACGCACCAGGCTCGGCTGCAAGCGATCTTCGCTTAGTAGAACAAGTGGGACTTTCCATGGAACAATCCAGAACAATGTGCTTGACAGGTTACCACCAAACAACGCTCTCTGTTGCAGTAGCAAACCCATTGCGCCACCATAGCAGTCGATATGCGCAGCCCTTACTTGCTTTAACGTGCAGTCGCATGCGCTGAATACGTCCATATTTGTATCCATGAGCGTCTCATGCGCGCTCCCTCTCCTTCTCCTCATTCGATTGGCAGTGAGTGTGAACCCATTGGTTGATGCAATCGGTTTCCACAGGGTTTAACGGCGATCCGTGATCGATTTGGACGGGGAAGCATGGGGCGCCTGTCGATCGTTCCCAGCAGCAGAGCGAGATCCACGAGGCTGAAGAGATGAGCGAGGACGTCAAGACGCGCGCCGAGACGCTCAAGACCGAGGGCAATGCGGCGCTGCAGAACTTCAAGTTCGCCACGGCCATTGAGCTCTACACGGCCGCCATCGAGCTGCTCCCCACTGCCATCTACTATGCCAACCGAGCGGCCGCGCACATGCGCACGGAAAGCTACGGCCTCGCAATTGAAGACGCCTCATCGGCCATCACAATCGATCCTAACTACATCAAAGGTGTGAAACTCGGTGATAGCAGTATAGCCTTGGACTGTGTGCCTTCTGGCCATTCGTTGCGTGCTGCAACCAACGGCTATGCTGACTGCCTGACTTGAACGCAGCATACTTTCGACGCGGATCGGCGGAACTGGCGCTGGGCCACCACAAGAACGCCATCAAGGACTTCCGTCTGGTCGTACGCATGAAGCCACAAGACAAAGACGCGCGTGCGAAGCTTAAGTTGTGCGAGAAGATCATCAAGGAAGCAGCGTTTGCGGCCGCCATCCAGTCAGAACGCAACCTGCCGCTCTCGGAGACCATTGACGTCGATGCTATTGGTATGGCTACATCCTCTGTATCTGTGATGTGTCCGTGTACTGATATGATGCGGCCTTCACAGTCGTCGATCCATCGTACGACGGACCAGCATTGCCAACAGACATGAGCACGCCCAAGCCGGACTTCATTGTGACGCTCATGGACCGATTCAAGCGCGGCAAGCTGCTGCACCGCAAGTACGTGATTCAGATCCTGTTGGCCATGAAGAAGATCTTCTGTAGTCTGCCGTCACTACTGCGCATTTCGCTTCCGGACGCTGAAGACGCGCACATTACGGTCTGCGGTGATACACACGGCCAGTTCTACGATGTGTGCAACATCTTTGCCATCAACGGCCTGCCGTCCGAGATCAACCCGTACCTGTTTAACGGTGACTTTGTGGACCGCGGGTCGTTCTCGTTCGAGGTCGTGATGACGCTTTTCGCCATGAAGCTCGTGTACCCGAACCACGTGCATCTGCTGCGAGGCAACCACGAGTCCAAGAACATGAACAAGATGTACGGCTTTGAGGGCGAAGTCAAGCACAAGTACGACGACACGGTGATGCAGCTCTTCACGGAGGTTTTTAACTGGCTGCCGCTGTCGGCATGCATCGAAGAGCGCGTGCTGGTCGTTCACGGCGGTCTCTTCTCGGAAGAAAACGTCACGCTCGCGGATATCGAGAAGATTGATCGCAATCACGAGCCACCTGATAGCGGACTGATGAGCGATCTTATGTGGAGTGACCCACAGCCGTTCCCCGGTCGTGGGCCGAGCAAGCGCGGTATCGGTCTCTCGTTTGGCCCGGATATTACCAAGGCATTCCTGGCACACAATAGCTTAGGTATGCCGAACATGTCAGAGGCGTTGGGGGACAGATGGCTGAGTGATAAAGCTTTTCTTGTTGTGATTAGACCTGCTTGTGCGATCTCACGAAGTGAAGGACGAAGGCTACTTAGTGGAGCATGACGGCAAGTGTATCACTGTGTTCAGCGCCCCAAACTACTGCGACCAAATGGGCAACAAGGGCGCGTTTATCCGATTCGAGAAGGATATGAAGCCGAAATTCACGCAGTTCACCGCTGTGGTAAGACATTCGTTTGGCAGTGTCTGGTCTGATCTTGAATCCACTCTGATCTCTGTTACTGCTTCGTAGGAACACCCGCCCATCCGCCCCATGGCCTACGCCGGCAACATGGGAGGAATGTTCGGCTAGCCGCACCTAGAGTTCCTTCTGCACCCCACGAGTGTATTTTCTATTCGCGAAACGCAGTTTTCAGTCAACTATTTGGTAGAACAGCTTGGTATTTCTGCTCTGTTTTAATTACAGTCCTCTGCTGGCTCATTGCCGAAGCACTCTTTTCATCACCACAGACGCATTCTCACGGTAAAGATGACTAGTCTCGCCAGCACCGAGCTGACTGCGGTAGTACCCTTTGATCGAATCCAGTGAGTACGACTGAAAGCGAGAGCTCGGAGGAGCTAGCGGGATCCAGCTCACGAGCGGAGCGAGCGTTGAAAACACTTCGTCTCCATTCAGCACAGCGAGTGCCTCAAACAGCTTTTGAGTGCTGTGGACGATCTCCAGCGGCGCTCTCGCACTCAGGAATTTGCTGCAGATCTTGGAAATCTCTGGTACAAGCGAAGCTACAGTATCGGAGTGCTTAGCAACGGTGCACAAGCATTCCAATATGGCGAGGACAAGACGGATCTCCAATGTTTTGCGTCCGTGGTGTTCAGTCACAACTGATACATCTCCGGGTTCGGTCTCAGAGTCTTTTGTAACGGCCAGCAGCAGCATAGACCGTGTCACTGGCGCGGCAGAGCTTTCATAAAAGTCAATCGACTGTAGCTGCGATCTAATCGACGGCCACACATTTTCAACGAATCGATCGCCAATGAAATCACCAGCGCACTCTGCCAGGGTTGTCACCAGCTGAATCGAAGCTGCCAGGATCGGTCGATTTTTCACTGTTAAACGATGCATTAGCGATGGCCACAGCCGATGGATAAGTGGCAGAAGCACCTTGCGCGCATCCTGAAGCACTCGAACGCCTTCGTCAATGATCGATAAGACGAGACAACATGCGATCGGGTCCGATTCAGAAAGAAAATGGCCACAACGATCCATCATATCGATAACCAGCGACTGGTACGGCGACGAAGGAGCATCCACCTCGTCCTTTTCGTATTCATTATCCTCTGCACCGAGTCCCTGCTCATCATATTCCACTGGCATTGCACCCTTGACACTCCTCTTCAGCTGTGCTTCTTCGTCCAAAGGCTCTGATGAGTCATCACTGGCGTCCTGATTCGGTCCGTCCTCAGTCTCAAACTCTTCATTCGTCAAAACGCAGATCTCATCAATGAACTGTTTGAGGATGGATGACGTCGACTCTTCAGCACTGATCGCGATTTTCTGGTCCTGTGTTGGCTCCGCTAAATGAGCACTTTTATCCTTGGCAATGTTGAGCACCAATAGCTTCAAGGCACGCAGTAGACTGCTGATGTACGGAGAATCCTGGTACAGATCGATACTTCGCAGGAGCGAATTCGTCACTTCGTCCATCAGCGGAAGCGAAGCGATTTGCGCGTGACGCAAAAGACCTTCAACGACGTGCGGAGTCAGCGGGTACATCTGCAAATGCTCCAGGCGGGAGCACAAGGCATCGACAAAGTAGTCCATGTTGGCTTCAAACAGAGTCTCCATGGAACCATGGCCTCCGAAATAGTAGATCTTCTCTAATGTGGTTAGCGCTGCACGCTCGACTTCGACGTGCTGCGACCCCAGCTTTTCCATTAGCGGATACAGCACATGAAGCATGAAGATGTCGAATTCCTGACGCAGAATCTCAACGCAGATGCCAATGCACTCGACCATCATGGCTCGCTGGATAATAGACGCCTTCTTGTTCGCACGGTTGCGTTTGCTTGTTGAATTGTCATCATGTTCATTCCATTCGTCCAGTAACAGCAAATCATCTAGAATTCGTCCAACGAGATGAACATCGACACACCCAGTCGCGTTTGCTGCTTCCTGCATCAACTGTGGCGGTTTTAAAGCATCAGCTGATTGTTCTTGAGCGGTATAAGCTCTCAAGAATTCGCTAAGAACCAGAACGATCTCAGCTCGTCGATCTTCGTAGTTTTCACTACGTAGCAAGTCAAACGCACAGTCGACAAACAGCGCTGGGGTAGTGCATGAGCCTATAGACGCCAGTAACTGGAATACTATCTTGGCGGATTCTTCTCCATGGAAATGCTGCAGTCGCTTCTGAAATTGAGCCACGATCAATGGTTTGGTCGATTCGGTGGCCTCATGGCTAGTGGGCTCATGCTTTTGGTGCAGAATCAGATCAATATCGAGCGACTCAAACTCCACAACGCGACACAATGACTTGAAGATTGAATCCATCGAGCTGTCCAAGAATGACTCCATGCGGCGGCCAAGGAAGTCAAGATACCCGATCATGATCCGCATCAGATGTGCATTCGAGGACTCGTGTTCAGTCTCGCACTTGAGCACGAGCGTCGACAGATGCATCTGGAATCGGTCTGCAAGATGCGGCACCATTCGAAGCCACTCGGGGGTTGAGAGCTTGGTTTGCAGCGATTTAGTGGCGACATCGGCCCGACTCGCGACCTCTTTAATCGCATCCACTCGAAGCACAAGCAACTCCTCAAAGCAGCGGAAGAACGAATCCGCCAGCGTTTGACGGCACTCCAGTACCACGACGGCGCACAGATCCACGAGCGCAGAGCGAACGCGCCACGATCGGTGGCCTACGTGATGAGTAACGAGTCGTGAGAGCACGATATCCAGATTCACAGCGGTCTCTTTCAGCCAAGCGTCTTCTGTTGATAAGGCTTCTGTCTGGTCAGTACCAGCGCTCGTTTGCAATGCTCGCAGTCCTTCGATCGAAAATAAACTCTGATCAACCTGCTTCCCGGTGACGTGGTCACTGATGCACAGCTGCATGGCCTCCACCAGACACTCGACTGCCGACACCACGACTTTGGAGCCTTGATGAGGCGCGTTGATGCACTTCCACATGCCCACAGACACGCCAGGGAAGAACTGCCGCAACAGATCGGGCGAGTGGACAAAGCGAATGACGAGACGCAGAGTGTCTACAGCCAATTGTGCTGCCTGTCGACACTTGTCTGTCTGTGCGATGTGCAGCAGACACGACACGAGGTACGCCAGGAAGTGGATTTGCATGGAAGACGCCGCACTGGAAAGCTGCATGGACGACGGCTTGGACTCGAACATCAAGCGGAGGCAGGACAGAACGGACACGCGCAGCTCCTCCGGCTGGTCCGTGAGCTTTAAAATTGGCATGCTCCCTTGCTCTGCGTCAGAGGAGGCAGCCGGTAAATACAACACGCAGCTAGCAGCGGTTCAGAGTGTGAGGATCCAATCGCATGCGTGGCAGCAAAAAGTCGTGGCCAACTTACCTCTGGACGTAGCCCAGAAGCGCGTGTTCACTGTTGTAGATCGCGACGCCACTTCCTCTTTCCAGGATCCGCAGGAACACCGCAAACGCACTTTCTTGTACGCGGAACCCGCTGGTGGTGATCACGCCCGAGAGCAGTTTCTGTAGCGTCACGAGCACGACACCATCCACAGCCGCCGAAGCGCGTCGAGATGCCTCCTGTGCGGCTGTGTTGGCTTGCGTTACGTCTCTGGACAGCGCGTCGTCACTAGCATAGCACCGCAGGAGATCCTTGAGCAGCAGCTCCAACTGTGACCTATTGTCTGCGGCCTCAGGCAGCTGCAGGAAGCGCGAGAGCTGGCCACAGGCTTCGAGTGCCGCAGTGACGGAGGTCATGGTTGTCAACTGGCGCAATGTTGCCATGTCAACCATCTCTGATTGGACGAAACAACAAATAACGTAATTTGATTGGTTGAAAAGTATGCCAAGTCCACAAAATGTTTTATTATTGACGTTGTCCCCCTTCGGATCGGATCATGAGTCCGCGTGAGCGGCATGCGGCGCTGGTGGCGCAGCTGCAGGCCGTGGAGCAGCAGCAACGAGCACTTCAGAGCGAGACCTTGGCCTTCCTCCAGGACCCCGCGGCCCTAGAGAAGACGGGCGTACAGCAGGCACTGCGGGAGCTGCTGCTGGCCGCACCGGACGTCACGGTGCTCTGCGCACAGACCGGCGCCGTGGCCGAGCGCATCGCGAACGCGAACGACGTGGCCGAGAAGATGACGCGCGAGGTGCGTCGTATCGACATCATTCAGTCGCGCATGAGCCAGTGCCTGACCCAGTCCAGTCAGCTGCTGAGTCTGCGCAACGCGCTCGTGGGCAGCCGTCGCGCCATGCAGCAGCAGAACTACCCGGAGGCTGCGCGGTTCCTTAAGCAGCTCAAAGAGATCGAGGCGCTTATGGCGCTGGACGTAGCGGACAAGCTGCGCATGGACACCATCGAGAACGACCTCAAGGGCGTCATCGAGGCCGCGTTTGAGGATGGATTGCGCGACGGCGACAAGCACAAGATCCAGACCTACGCACCGCTATTCCGCGTCGTGGGTCGCGACTACGAGGAACGTGGCTTTGAGCAGCTCTGCTCGTACGTGAACGTGTCGTTGGACAACCAGTTAAAGCCACTGATGCATGGCTCCTTCAGCACCAAGGAACTGCTGGAGCACCTCACGATCGTGTTTAACCAGATCGCGGCCGTAGCACAGGAGTATGACCACCTCATGAAGAGCTGCTTCCAGCGCGTCTCGGGAGCGAATCGCTTGATCACCTCGATCTACGCGATGGGAGAGAAAGCATCCGTCAAGGTGCTCAACGCGTACATGACGCAGCGCAAGTTCCATGACCGCATGACCAGCTCCAAGGAAGCCAATGAGCCTGCGATGATCGCAGGCAACACGGCGAGAACACCGCCAAGCTCTCGTCCTTCGAGTGCGACTCCAACTGAAGACGTCATCGCTGTACTGAATGAACAGCTGAACGAGATTGCGCTCGTGATCCAGCACACGCAGACCTACGAACGCTTTATGCGGTCCCGCGTGCTCTTACCAGAGGGAAGCGATGACGATCCAGTGGATATACTGCCTCCTAGTCACGAGAGCGAGCTCGGCAAGACTGTACAGGAGCTCGCAGGCTTCTACTGCTACTTTGAGAACGAGCTTCTCAGCAAAGCGGCACGCAAGGCCTTCCAGTGGGAAGAGATTCGCTTTTCCAGCTCGACCTCTGTCTCTGCTGCAACCGACAGCGAAGTGCTGTGCTTTCCCATCTCGTCAGCAGTAGATGAGATCTTCTACGTGGCTCGCAATTCGGGGCTTCGCGCGCTGGCGACTGGACACGTGGATTGCGCTGCAGGTGTACTTAACATGATCAACACTGTGTTGCGAGACGATCTGGGCGACACCATGCGCAGTCGTATCCGCCAAATGGCTTCGTATGTCAAATTCGACTCTGACGCAAGTGTTCTCGGTGGCCCAAGCCAACTGCGGGACCAGATGCAGCAGCAGCTCGCGAAGCTGAGTAAGACTATGGGCCCCACGATGCAAACAGCGATCGTAACTCCGCCCGGCAGCGAGATGCGCAAAGAGTGTGGACCGGACGTCGTCATGAACTGTCTCGAAGCCACGACCGAGTATATCGCGCAGATCAAGAGCCAATTCGAGAGCGAACTGCCCGAAGCCTTTCCTGAGGTGCCTCCGCATATCCTCACATGTTTGAACGGGCTGGAGGACTCGTCGGCGGAGCTTGGGCAGTTGCTGCTGGCTGCTCGCAAGAAACTGTGCAAGATCCTTGAGCCCAAGATCACGAGTTACTTGGGTCCTCTGCTCATGCCGACGTCCAAGCGCACAGTACAGTACGAACTCACCGAGCAGATGTTCACGGTGAACGAGGCCAACGATCCATTCGCCAAGCTCTTTGTGGCCTGCATGCGTGAACTCCTCGGCGCATTCAAGCGCACGCTCTCAAGCAACAACTACGAGCAGTTGGCCGAGATCACGGCCCATTGCTCAGCCGAGCTGTTGGAGAAATGGTTTCACTCGCGCCACGTGCGCTTCAATCAACTGGGTGCGTTGCAGTTTGACAAGGACCTGCGTGTGATCTCGGCGTTCTTCGGCGAGGCCTGCGATTGCCACGCGGTCTTCGCACCGCTGATGCAGATCGCCACGGTGCTCAACGTGGACGAGCCCGAGGACGTGCTGGAGGTCTTCGGTCGCAAATCGCGCGGCATCGAGTGGAAACTCTCAGCTGCACGCGTCAAGGAGATCCTCTCTCGGCGCGTCGAGTTTGCCGACGCAGCCATTAACAAGTTAACTCTGAATTGATACGCTCGCTTCAAGTTGAAGCCGGCCGTATATGTTAATAACCCTCGTGAAGGTGATTTCATGCTGTTAACATACCTCGCAAAATTGATTCTGGATTCCAGGAGAGCAATGGAGTGCTGTCCATTATGGACAGCCTCATCCACAAGACCGCCTCCAGCCACTCGTAACGCAAGAGTGCTTGGTGTCTGTGCATGTGTGTGGCTGGAGCAGACGTTCCTGCCATGTAAGAGTAGCCTCTGGCCCTTCCAAATGTGATTTGCACCCGTTACCGTTGTAAGGGATCAGATTCGCGCGGGTGGGCCTGTCGCAGAAAACGCCCCGCCATCGGCATGGTCGCTCGCTCGCCCCTCTGCCATTCAAGATCGAGCGGCCTTCCGGGAGGATCGACTGCCATGCGAAGCCCCTGTGCACTCTTCTCGATCCTGATCTGCGGCCTCACAGTGGCCTCTGCGGCAGCCGACAGGTACACACGAGCAATCGGCTTGTCTCTTTCTCTGCAGCTGTTCACGTCCGTCATGTTCCTGTAGCAGTGAGCTACGCCGCTTGGTGACGCTCTCGCGCCACGGCAGTCGCGCGCCCAACGACGTGATCCATCGCATCTGCCCTACGAACGAAGGTAACATGGCCAAGTACAACGTGCCGCTGGAGCAGCTCACGGAGTTTGGCATGTACCAATTGTTGGCGGCTGGCGAGGAGGTGCGCATGGTGTACGTGGAGCAGGAGCAGTTCCTATCGCCCACGCTCAACGGCGTGAACCACTCGCATCTGGAAACGTACTTCCGCGCTGACGCTGCCACGCGCTGCGCACAGAGTGCTGCTACGCTCGGTTATGGTCTGTACCCGGATGGCACTGGCCCGAGTGCGTTCCCGCATCAGCCCGTGCCCGTGACGATGCAGCTACTGCCCAACGAGCACGACTTTGCAGCGCCCAAGGGGCCATGCAAGGCCACTCTCAAGGCCGATCTCGCTGTCTATAGCCAGACGCGTGGCCTGGAGCTCGTGAACCAGTACAAGGAAGTGCTGGACCAGGTGAGCAATATCTGCGGGGTGGATCTGGCGTCGGTGCCCACGATGCCCGGAGGCGAGGAGATGCTGCTGGCGATCAAAGACATCGCCGACATGTTCATCTTCGACCGCGACCAGGGTCTGGAGCCCGTGGCCGGCCTCACACCCGAGATCAGCGCCCGCTTGGAGCAGTTGGCCTTCACGAACCTCATGGAGCGCTACTACTCGACTGACCGCGAGATCACGTACTGGACCGGCGGCTTCGCGAATCTGCTGCTGGGCAACCTCAACTCGGCCGCGAATCCAGAGTCGCCCTCTGTGGAGCAGTACCGATACTACTCGTACCACGGCCACCGCGAACTGCTGCATGGTCTGGGCAAGATGATCGGCTGGGATTTCCACTTCGAAGGGCTGCCCGAGGCCATGAACACCACGGCGTTGCAGCCTGGAGCGACCATGTTTTTCGAGCTCCGCGCCACCAAGACCGAGTCCGGTGAGGACTACTTCGTGCGCACGTTCATCTGGTCGCCCAAGACCGAGCGCGAGCAGATCAAGCTGGACAAGTGCTCGACCATGGACTGCTCGTTGGTGGAGTTTAACTCGATTATTTCGAGCCACATCGCCAAGACTGGCACATGGCAGGAGATCTGCAACTACGAGCCCACCAGTGCGACGTTCGTGCAGGTGGCCGACCAGCAGCAGCAAGATTCCTCGGACGCGGCGTCGCTCATTGTGCTCGGTGCCGTGCTCGGCGCATGTCTGGTGTTCGCTATCCACAAAGCCGTGGTGGCCATGCGCACTGTGAACCGCGAAGGTTACATCGCCATCTAGAGAGAGTAGGCCAACCGCTCGCAGTTGCTTTACAATGTATTAGTCACAACAGCTTTGTCTGCTCTGCGTGCTTACTCGATGCGAAGCTCCTTAAGCTTGGCCACCAGCACGTCTAGTTTGTCCAGCGCCTTAGCCTTGCCCTGAAAGACGCCGTTCTTGCCACCGCCGCCCTTGCCATCAATCACCTGGGCGACCTGCTTGCCGTGCTGCGTGACGAAAGCAGGAGGCCCAGCGAGCAGGAAGAGCCCCTCGCCGCGCACATCGCCGCTCGCAAGAACGAACACGACAGAGTCCTTGGCGTCGCCCAGATTCGCCAGTAGAGCTTGCAGGAAAGTGAGGTCGCCGTCCGATCTGTGGTAATGCACGACGCTCGCAGGCGAGTCCGAGTCCAGCTTGCACTGAGCCAGCAGATCCTTGGCGATGGAGGCCGCCAGCTCCTTCTGCAGGTTCTTCATGTCCTTTACAGCTGACTTCTGGAAATCCAGCAGCTTCTCGACACGGGACGCGTGCTCTTCAGGCCCACAGCTCACCAGCTTGGTCAGCGCTTGCTCTCGCTGGAACCTGCGAAGGACAAGAGGGTAGACGGATCAGCCATCGGACAGCATGCATCGTATTAACTTGTCGTACATGCGCGAGAACTCTCGATTCACACGCTGACCAGCGACAAACCACACGCGTGTGGCTCCTCGAGCGCTTTCAATGTTGAGGAGCCGCAGCGACTGCAGCCATTCAAGGCACGAGTAAGATCATTCAGTCGCGTACATGCTGCAGTTCCACCGCTTTCGTACCTGCAGCTGCGTGAGGTTCTGTACGTGCGTTCCGCAGCACGGGTTCCAGTCGATGCCTTCGATGCTCATGATGCGCATGACGTCCGGCTTCTCGTCCTTGCCGTCGAACTTGGCTGCGATCTTCTCGTACTCGGGTGAGCCTGGCGTAGCGAACTGCGGAAGCATGGGTGTGCCTTTAAGGATTGCAGCATTGACCTCGCGCTCGATCTCAAGCAGCTTGTCCATTGGAATCAGCTTGCGCTCAGTGCTACTACCGGCCATGGGCACCAGCTCGACATTGCAGCGCTCCTCCCCAAGCGACCAGGTCGTGGTCTCGTAGCCGTACTTCTCGGCAATGGCGCTGAATAAATGCTGCGCCGAGTGCTGTTGCATGTGATCGAAGCGGCGCTCCCAGTCCACGCTGGCCACGACCTCTTGGCCTTCCTGGAACGGCGCCGATCCATCAGCAGTCGGCGGAATGCGGTGGATGCAGCGGCCGTCTTTCACGTACACGCGCTCGACGGGCACACCACTCACGATGCCGGTGTCCCATGGCTGACCGCCGCCTTCAGGAAACAGAACTGCGCGTTTTCACCCATTCAGGCAGCAAAGATCAGCCACAATCATTCCAGTGGCATCCATGCAGCCCGCATTTAGTGTACCTGTGTCCAGCAGCTCCAGCTCATAGAAAATCTGCGGCGGCTGCTTCTTGCCGCCGGGCACCGTCACGGGCGCACAGGCGAGCACTTGGGTCTTCAGGCTCTGCAAGAATGAGTCCTTCTGGCACGCCAGCGCCCCCGGAGTCGCACGCGCCATGCGCATGGCCGCAGCTGCCATCTCAATGGGTCCTCCTCTGTGGAGTAATCGCACTTAGTTGCGTTGCTGCCGATTTGCGCATCCATGCGAACTTAGTGGATATGGGGGGCGTCGCGTCGATGTGCGTCACCCAGCCCCAATTGAATCTCTCAGAAAGCGAACTTAAGCGTGTTTTTACTCCTTGGGGCTCGTCTTTTGGTGCTTGGGGCCACAATCCGTTTCTGCCAGAAACCCCAAAGAAGAGCTCATGAGCGAGCACGAGACCGGGGCCGAGTACCAGGCCAAGCACAAGGACGCGCCGTTCTTCGCCAAGCACCCCAAGGGCTTCGGCGACATGACGCTGCTGGACGAGGTGGTCATCCGCAAGACCTACGTGCTGCCCGTGCCCAATATCAACGACTGGCTGCCTGAGTTGCACTCGCAGGCCACCAACATCCGCAAGATCGACACGCAGGCCGACGACGACATTGAGCGCAAGAGCACATACAACAAGATCATGGGCAGCACAGATGTCATCCTGGGCGACATCCGTCGCAATGGCAACACGGAGCCGGTCTCGCGCGCCTACGTGCGCGCCGGCCCGCGCGCGTCGCTGTACTTTGACCCGTTAAAGGTCAAGGCGGCCATTGTGACGTGCGGTGGGCTGTGTCCGGGCCTGAACAACGTTATCCGCGACATCACGCTGAGTCTGTGGAACCTCTACGGCGTGCGCGACATCTACGGCATCCAGATGGGCTTCGAGGGCTTCTACAACTGGACCTCGCGCGACGAGAAGCATGCGCCCATCATGCTCACGCCGGCAGTCGTGGAGACCATCCACCACTCGGGCGGCACCATTTTGGGCGCCAACCGCGGCGGCTTTGACCAGGACAAGATCATCGACTTTATGACCAAGGAGGGCATCAACCAGTTGTACGTGATAGGCGGCGACGGCACGCACCGCGCTGCTAACAAGATCTCGGATGAGTGTCGTCGTCGCAAGCTGCCGATCGCTGTTGCTGGCGTGCCCAAGACGATTGATAACGACGTGGATCTGCTGGATCGCAGCTTTGGCTTCAATACGGCCGTAGAGGAGGCCCAGCGTGCTATTCGCTCGGCCAAGACCGAGGCTCAGTGCGTGCCCAACGGCATTGGTGTCGTCAAGCTCATGGGTCGCAGTGCTGGCTTCATCGCTGCGCATGCCACGCTCTCCAGTGGCGATGTGAACCTCTGTCTCGTGCCCGAAGTACCGATTGAGTTGGACGGCCCCCGCGGCTGCCTGAACCACCTGGAGCACGTCGTGGAGGAGCGTGGCCACGGTGTCGTAGTCGTGGCTGAAGGTGCAGGCGAAGAGCTGCTCGGCACATCTGCTGTCACGGATGCCGGCGGCAACAAGAAGCTGCCGCCGATTGGCGAGTTCATGAAGCAGCAGATCCAGGCGCATTTCAAGAAGGTGGGCAAGGTCTGCACGGTCAAGTACATCGATCCGTCGTACATGATCCGCAGTGTGCCGGCTAACGCTGCCGATAGTCTCTACTGCATGATGCTCGCACAGAATGCCGTGCACGGCGCCATGGCTGGCTATACGGGTTTCACGGTCGGCTTGAGCGCCAATCGCGTCGTGTACTTCCCGATCACGGCCATCACGCAGAACTCACCGCGTTGCATGGACCCATTCGGTCGAACGTGGGAGCGCGTGCTGTGTCTGACGCGTCAGCCCAACACGGCGCTGGACGCCACCAAGGAGGCCAAGGGCGCCAAGTGCGCGGACTAAGCGCCTCCAGAGCCAGCCTTTGACTCGTCCGTCCAGTTGGCGTTTGATTTATGCCGAGAGTGAGCGCTGCTCTGTCGTAGCTACAATACCAATCCCATCTGAATTCGCGTTTCTAGAGTCTGACTTGATGAATGTAGAAATGCGATGGCAAAGACGCAGAGAAGAGAACGAGGATGCAGCACGCGATCCACATCTGCAAGCGTCCATCAAGCGCTGCAACGATCCGAGCCAAGGACGCATGGTTGTCATTCGCTTTGACTTGCCCGTGCATAGCAACGGCAGGATACGAGATTTCTGTTTACTTCGCATGTCACATCCTAAAAGATCCATATGATTGGTCAGTCCAAAACTGTAAATATGACTCCTATTGGTTTATAATTGGGATCACTATACACTGATTGGTGAATAATGTTAAACGAATTTCACCAAGATGGTGAAATCACCTTGGATCCATTTGATTGGCTATCTTGATTTGTCAGATACCTTCTGATTGGTCATAAACAAGCCATTCAGTCCTGACCACATTGCGGCGCTTGTGGCTCACATGCATATTCCGGTAATCAGCTTGTTTGGATGCTACCTGCAAATTCAACCTAGTCACATTTCCACACCTTGTTCTGGCAATTCCGCAGCTGCAAGCTGCAACGAGCAGCTCACTTTGGAACCCGCGCCATCCAGCTCAAGAGAAGCCGCCGCCATGTTCAGCCGTCCGGTAGCCAAGGCGATTGCGTCCGCCCGTTCCAGCCACCAGCGCCACTTCGCCGTGCTGTCGCGTGAGTCCATTAACCCCTGCGTGCTGCGGGCCGAGTATGCCGTGCGTGGCGCGCTCGTGCTGCGCGCCGAGAAGTACCAGCGCCGACTGGCACGCGGCGAGAAGCTTCCGTTCGAGTACATCATCCCGTGCAACATCGGCAACCCGCTCGTGCTCGAGCAGGCTCCGCTCGAGTTCCACCGCCAGGTGCTGGCGCTAGTCAATGTACCCGGTCTCGTGGATGCGCCGGAAGCCCAGAAGCTCTTCCAGCCGGACGCCATCGCGCGTGCGCGAGTGTACCTGGACCGCATTCCCGGCGGACCCGGCGCCTACGGCAACAGCAAGGGCTCAGACGTCGTGCGCGAAGAGGTCGCGCAATTTCTGGAGCGCCGCGATGGCTACCCGGCCGACCCGGAGGACATCTTCATCACGGACGGTGCCAGTCCGGCCGTGCAGAGCGTGCTCAAGATGCTGATCCGTGGCCCAGAGGACGCCATCATGACGCCCATCCCGCAGTACCCACTGTACTCGGCTGCCATCGCTATCAACGGCGGCACGCTTACAGGCTACTACCTGGACGAGGCCCGCGCCTGGGGCATGCACATCGAGGAGCTCATGCGTGCCATCACGGACGCGCGCAACCAGGGCAAGAACGTGCGTGCGATCGCCGTGATCAACCCGGGCAACCCCACGAGCCAGTGTCTGTCGCGCGAGAACATCGAGCAGATCATCAAGTTCGCGCGCGACGAGAACGTGCTGATCATGGCCGACGAAGTGTACCAGGAGAACGTGTACGCCGAAGGCAAGGAGTTTGTATCCTTCCGCAAGGTGCTTAAGGACCTCGGCGACGAGTACAATTCGGTCGAGCTCATTTCGTTCCACTCGACGTCCAAGGGCTTCACTGGCGAGTGCGGTCGCCGCGGTGGCTACATGGAGCTTGTCAACATTGACCCTGAGGTCAAGGACCAGTTCTACAAGCTTGTGTCGGTGAACCTGTGCTCCAACATTGAAGGCCAACTGATGGTGGGAATGATGACCAACCCGCCCAAGGAAGGCGATGCCTCCTACGCTCGCTACGTCGAGCAGCGCGACAACACGTTGGGTGCGCTCAAGCGTCGCGCTGTAAAGCTGGTCAAGGCCTACAACGAACTGGAAGGCGTGACCTGCAATGAGACCGAAGGCTCCATGTACACGTTCGCCAAGCTCACGCTCCCGCCCAAGGTTATTGAGGCCGCCAAGGCTGCCGGTGTCGCCCCCGACGCCTTTTACTGCATGGAACTGCTCGACCACACGGGTATCGTCAACGTGCCAGGCTCGGGCTTCGAGCAAGAAGACGGCACGTGGCATTTCCGCTCGACCATTCTGCCGCCTGAGGATCACGTGGACGAGGTGATCGAGAAGACCTCCAAGTTCCACGCTGAGTTCATGGACCGATACCGTTAAGCTACTGTTCATTTAATCAAGAATTGGCTTTGTTGTTATTGGGATCTCTTTGCTCGTGCTTTGGGTTGCTTCAAATGCTTCCGTAACGAGAGGAAAGTCATACCACACGTTAAGCTTAAATATCTAGGCATCTCACTACTGCTCTGGAATTGTTAACGCTTTGCTGTTAAAGGCGCTGTAGCCTTAGGTTTCATGGCTACTCCTGCACTACTGCTCTCACGCATGCCCACAGAGGAAGCTCCCGTGCCCATACCCATGCTACCCGTGGTGCCTACGCTGCTACTTGTCATAGCTACGACCGCATTGCCAGGCTTGGTATTTGTCGACGGACTGTTCTCGCGCTTTGCCGGAGCCGATGGCCGGATGATTGGGATCTTGGTGACCACCCCAACATCCTTTGGCAGCCCTGTGCTGCTTCGCATGGAGCTACCGACCGTCTTGGTGCTCGCCCCAACATTCTTGCCCGAGGAACCCATGACTTTGATAGCCTGGGGCATCTTGACACTTGCGTTTCCACCACCAGGTCGTGCTGTAGCACAATTCGGTAGCGTTGTGAGTGTTGCAGGAGGTTTGGTCGGTGTCTTCGGCGCAATCTTAGCCCGGTTAGGATCCACCTTGCTGCTCATGCTGCCACCCATAGTCAGAGAGCTACTACCGACCACACCACCGCTGCTCATGTTGGTGTTGCTATTGGAGCCACCAGGGCGCCCTGGTGCGTCTTTGCCCTGAGTTCTTGCTAACTTGTTTGCCAGATCAAACGACTTGACTCGCGCTCGGCGCACAACTTGCCCGTCTTTGCCGACAACTAATGTGTATTCCAGCATGCTTGACCACTTGGAGTCTGCCGACGAGTCTTCGTGGTCCGACATGAGTGTCAATTGCTCTTCTTCAGAAGCCTTGCGCTTATCGTCCTGTTCATCGTGTGGTCTCCGCAATGACTGCAAATCTCCTTCGCCTTCGCTCTCCATGAGCTGTTTGGCCTCAGTCATAGCGTTCGCCACATCTCGATCGCTGTCAACGGCGGCTGCGGTGTCGTCAACAAACTGGCGAATCCGGTCAAGCATCTTTTCATCGCTCAGTTGTAATAACAGGTTTTTCCATTGAGGCACAAGCGAGATTGCTTTGAGCCTCACGTTGGGCACCGGGTCCTCCAGTAAATCAATTGCCACGTCAAGAAAATTGAGTCGACAGTACTGGCGCGAGTTTACGCCGAGCGCAAACACGCAGGCATCCAAATACAGCATTCGACGCCAATAGCTGCGCGAGTGGCCGTACTCGGAGCGCAATTTACTCAATAAAGAGTATCGGTGGCTTGCGACTTCATTGCGACGTATGCACTTGATAAGAGTCTGAACAGCCAGCACTTGCACCGGCCGCGCGCCATCTTCAATGAAGTCGAAGAGTATCGGAATGACCATTTCGTACATCTGAAGAGACGAACACCAAGCTGGGAACTGATCGAGTGTCTCAATAAACACGAGTTGTTCTCGATTTCGTGCAGCTGGTAACACACTGTGGTACTGGATCATGGCCTTAAGCACAGCGTCGAGAACGATAGCCTGAAGAAAAGTAGCAGATCAGGTTTAGTTTTGGCATGTCAATAACCCGATCCAGGCTTGATATCTCACCTTTTGATCTTCATCAGAGCTGCTAAAGAGCGTCTCCATGACGAGAGGAGTTCTTGCAATTGCCATGCCCTGAACAACTGGGGATTCGTCGGTCAGGAGCCGTAGTAATTGTGGTTTGAGATAGCGAGAAGCTCGTTGCTGTCCCAGCAGAAGTGCAACTTCATGGATCCCAGCTGCAACATGGACTCGAACCTGACGAAGAAGACCAAATCAACAACCTATTTGCCATTGCACCATGAGCGATTATTATCCAGACGAACCTTTTCAATCGGGTCGTGACAAAATTTGGCGAGCAGATCGTCCATGAGCATAGGCACAAATTGGTGGCCAAATGCCTTGACAATCGCAGGGAAGTTGTACGCACAGAATTGCCTCACTTCAATATCGTTGTTCGTGCACAGCTTGGCATAACATTGCAGGAACAAAGAATTTGAGTCGTTATTGAGGTGGCCGAGCGAGAACAACTTGGTAACGAGGTTGCCATATTGCTCTGCAAGAGACAGCAGCAGATAGTCCGGCTGCGATTCCGCAATGCTCATAAATTCGGGAATTATTTGCTTGATTCGTTCAGTCGATGGGAAGAAGTCCAAAAGCGATAAAAGCGCTAAAAATGCAGTCTGCTTAACCTGCAACCAAACACATTCGTCCGTCATGGATTTATAAAATAACTTGTACGATTTTCAAGTTCATTTCGAACCTGTTCCTCTTCGTCTTGAAGCAACTCCAACAACTCTGGTAGCAGCTCTGAGCATGCTTTTTGCTCCCTGAAGAATCCATAAAACATCAAGTATGAGGTCAACCGTAAAGATAATGACAACGTAAACAATTAGCGTACCCCACTGCGCGTGCAAGTGCATCGAGTTGAATACACATACACTTGCGCACTTCTGCATCGGTATCTTGGCAAAGTGCCATCATCTGCACACGCCAAATCGATAAGCCAAACTGATTACTGTAGAACACTCAGTTTCACTTCGCACCTTATGGAAGTATAGTCCTTCAATATCTTGAGATGGTAACATATTGAGTGCAGTCACAGCTCCTAGCAGCCGACAACAGATGAGCCTTGATCCTGGTGGCTGTGAGACATCGCCCTTCTCGATTGCGACTCGAATGATCTGTCGAATAGCAATCCTTCATGAGAAAATCGAGGCGTTTTATCAGTCATGCGGCAATTCTCTATACCTGTGTCTTTTTCAGCGCTCCAGCAATTCGAGGAAGGGATGCGATAATGGATAAACTCGCAACATCAGCGTAGTCCTTCTGCTGCGTTTCGGTCACGAGATCTAGCGCCAAGGGAACTAATTGCTTGATCACTTGCTCGTCTGAAAGCAAAAATACTGCATCTCTTCTCTCCTCCTTGCAAAGCTCGAGATGCTGTGTGTACTCATCATGAAAAGCCATGATCGGAAACGACAATACTTTGCCGTCCACAGTGGCGCTAGCTAAACTGGCCACACCCTTGAAAATCTCCTGAATGACTGCTGAGTTGTGGCTTGTCTCGGGCTCACATTTCTGCCATGCAACCTGCGTGATGATGATACTCTCAGCATATCGTGATGGCACGAAAAGGGAGACAACCACACAAGAACTGCACCTTCAGGCATTCCAGAACCAGCATTAGGTTGGACTTGGACGGGTTGCTAGCTAGAATCTTCGGCAGTGAAGACAGGACACTAATTTTCTGCTTGTCCAGTCCAGTTTTGAGTAGTTGCTCGGTACGCTCCATCTCGGGCATATCTTCGCTGACATTGAGCTTTTCGAGATCTGAAAGTGACTAACAAAAGAAAGAGCAGCCGTATGAAAAGTCACGGCGACTTCGATCGTCTTTCTGAGCACGAACTAACTCACCAATGTGTCTTCGCGATCGAAGCACTCGGCCTCGCGCTCGTTAAAAAAGCCCAGCTCTTCCATGTCGTTGAATATGTTAACGCCGACGGAAAAATCTGCGGCGGTCCTGCTTCATTCCCTGGGGTGACTTTCGCCCTTCTCCGATGCTAGACGCGCGCTTCAATCCGCGGCGGCCGCCAATATCACACACGCTCCCCACTCAATCTATATCGATCGACCACGATTCAAGCTACCCACGGTCTCGCGTCTTTTTTCGCAACATGGTCACTCGTCAGCAGCTATTTTTGCGCGCACAGCACCAGTCCCACGAAACCAATTGGGTCTGAAAAAGAACGAAACGACTGCAGTCACTCGCAAGATCCTGCATCTGGTTCGACTTGTTTGCGATCGACTCACTCATCTTAAGTTGAAGTAGGGCAATCGTTTGCTTTTGCTGCGACTGGTGAACAATTGGAATCTCCATGCGACGAAAACGTAGAGCTCACGAGCTGGGAATACTTTTGCCAGATGTGCGCTATCTCCTTGTCTTTCCCACGTAGCAGCTGCTCCTGACGACGATACTCTGTTAATCGATTCGCCTCACTCACCAATAATGCCTCACGAAGCTGAAAGATCTCGCGCTGCGAAAGGACCTCCTTGGCCTGGGTTGTCTCGAGCGAATTTGACATTGCGCTTAACTGCTCACGCAGACTGAGTACAAGCTTGTGCTTCTCTAGCTGCTCCTCTGCTGCATCGGCCTTCAAGTCTTTTTCTTTCTCCACCGCCATGCGTTTCTCGACATCGCTCAAACTTTTGGCATCACGCATCGCTGCAAGTTCTCGTTGAAGCGCTTGGATTTTTAGGTCACGCTTGGAAACTCGAGCCAGAAGTCTTCGTTCGTTCTCAAGAGCTGTTTGCCGGTTCGCATTAGCGCTATCTGCGATTTCCTGTGCTCGTTTGTGTTCTGCAGCGTAATTAAACCGTAATTCTTGCACGGAATCCAGCGCAACATTCACTTTGGTTTTCCATGACATAATCTCTGTTTCTTGTTCACTGCTGTGCACTTTGAGTCGCTCCAATTTCTGCTGCATGATTGCCGCCTGTGCTTCCACGCGAAGATATTCGCTTTCCCAATGGGCGCGCTCGAGTTCGGAGGTTTCCATCTGCTTGGCTTGTGATTTGAGCTGCTGCATTAGATCATCCGTTTGCATCTCACGCGTCAACAATGTCTTTCCTGCCTCTGAAAGTTGCGCTTCAAGATGCTCCACCTGCACAAGCGTGTCTGTGACCAGCTCCATACGTTGCGACAGTGCGATCGAGGATTGCTCTAACGCAGTTGTGAGCGAGGTAACTTTGTCTTGCAACTTTTTGTTTTCCTTCTCACGCGCAATTAACCGGGATCGCAGCGAACTCAGTTGTTGTTCAACTTGCTTTTGCACTAGTAACTCGTCATCGTGACTGCTGCTTGTACGGCTGAAGGCAGATATATCTCCCCAGGAACTTCGCCGTGGGTCCATGCCTCTTGAAAAGACGCGGAAAGATTCTTTGTTTTGAACGACCGCAACCCAAATAAAGATTTCCGATCAGTAAAATCCTTCAAAAGTTGACACAAAAAACCAAATCAAATATGCCATTCTTGGTCGTGGGAGATGTTCAAATCGGGTCAGCTTAAATGGCGCTCGACGCCAGTGATCTCTACACTAGCAAAGTCTTCCATGCCGGACTCTGCCTTGACGATATCCACACAGTAGGTGACTCTTGCATTGTCCAAAATCAGCTCGTTCTCCGCTGCCACCATGCGTCGTGTCTGATCCTTGCTTCGCACGTCGACCCTTAAAACTTGCTCTATAGCGGACACAAAAGCCTCAGACGAATCCTTGAAGACAATCGAGCTTGCTGCCAATTCTTGTAAAACAGTAGCAAGAGAGGGGTCCCGCCATTGCACTCTACCAAGTACACAACCACCATCAAGTGATGCACCCCACACATGTAGTAATTCCACAACAAGACAGGATGACATACTCAACTGGATGCTCGCGAAGGGAGACCCAATGAGCCACGCAAGCATTCGAAATGCTATCGTGGGCTGTAAAATATAAAGAAAAAACATTCGTAATCCTTGCGAGACTAAAGCGTCATCATTTTTTGCGTTCATCTTACCTGGCACGTATGGCTTAATGTCCAGCACCGGCGTGCCGTCGACCAGGTCGATCCCAGAGAGATGAACAGTACGAGTCTGCTTGTCCACGCGGTCTATTTTAGCCAGTGTGATCCCGACCGGATTGGGTCGGTGTGGCGATCGAGTGGAGAAAATGCCGACCCGTTCTTTGAGCATTGGTGGAGAGATCTTGGCCTGTGTAGTCCAACTAATCAGACCTGAAGGAATCACGAGAGAGAGAAGAGCTTACGCGGAACGAATGGCGATGGCTGTCGGAACGAAGACCCTGGTGCGCTCTGATATTCTTCCCGTTGGTATTGAGGTGGAAGAGGAAGACAATCCAGACGTGGCTGAAGTCGTCTAGACCAAGTAATGTATCTGGCGGCACGTTGCGCTGGAACACGATCTGGCCTCTTGTGGCTGGGGCAAGAAGCCCCTGGCGTGGCGTTCCTGCAGAAGCCAAGAGGCTTATCGTCAAGCCACACCATTTAGCACACTTCTTGTCTCCATGTACACACCCACACAGCTCTTGAAGCACGAGCGGATGGCGCCAATGGGCTGCATGAAGACGCCCTTGCTTGTGTCCAGCTTGTCTTCCATCACACGTCGCAGCTCCTACACAGATCCACAAAAGGACGCTATGATGCGCATATAACCACCAGCCACCCATCCATCGGCTGTCTTTGGATACCTGCTCTGCGGCGATACGTCCACGGCGCTCGTCCTGCCGCAGTTGCTCCTTTCGCTCCAGCTTCAGCTGTGAAGGCCCGGAATCAGTCTCAGCTAGCACCCAATGCCACGCATCTCCATCACCTGCCACTGCTGCTGGTGGCGTCGCCACAGGACCCACAGCAGTGCCGACGTCGACGGCAGCGCCAGCAGCACGAGACGCATGATTGCCGTTCTTACTTTCCCTTTTTGACTAGTGCTGCCTGATTGGCTCAGAAATATCTGAGAATCTCATGTGATTGGTCAAATAACAGTTGCAATGGATTGTTAGATACTTTAAGTGCTATGGAGAGATGCATGGCAAAATGCTGAGAATGCTGGAGCTAGTCTACTTCTTGCCGCGTTTCATGGCCGCAGCAGAGGTCTTCTTGGTGGCAGAAGAACCCTTGGCTGGCGCAGCGGCTTTCCGCTTGGTGCCCTTGGCGCTGGGCGACGGAATGACGGAGAAAAAGCTGTCGAGTCGCTTCTGCGACTGCGTGCCCTTGGACTTTTTGAGCCGTTCGATGGCGCTGAGCACACGCGGCTCCTGGAAGCCGTGCTTCTTGACTAAAAAATCCAGCAGCTCGGCCTCCATCGGGTCCTTCCACTTGATCTCGACCTCGTTGGCGTCCAATACGTCGGGCGCCAGGAACATTTCGCGCGCGTCCTTGTAGATCGGGTTCTCGCCGAGCCACTCGTCCGGGATCACCACGCCCTTGCTATTGCTTTGCTGCAGCGCCTCAATGAACTTCTCAATCGTCTTGTGCTCCTTGATACCAGCCAGAGCCTTCTTGGGGCCCACGCCGCGGATCGTGTCGCAGTAATCGCAGCCGCAGAGGATGCACAGGTCCACGAACTGCTCGCGAGTCAGCTCCAGTCCTTCGAGCGCTCGGTCCAGCTTGATCTCGAGGATCGGGATTTTCTTGGCAGCTGCGATCGTCAGACGACGGTACAGCACTGATGTGCCGAAGGTGAGCGAATCCATATCCTCTGTACCAGCAGCGAAGATCTTGCCGGACTTGACGAGCTCGGCGCAAGAGGCCTCGGCTTCGCAGGGCGCTGTAAGCACGGGCACGCCCATGAGTCGCAAGAGCTCCTTGCAATCTTCGTTGTGCTGCGGCGTGGCACGCACCAGACGCTTGCTGAAGCGCTCAATATCCTCGGCATTGCCACTCTCCGTGGCCGCATCAAGACCGGTCTGCGCCGTAGCACGACGGTCGCTTCGCTTGGCGAGCTCACCGCTCTTCATGGTCGGTGGCTTGCCATCGAACACATACACAGGCTTGAGTCCGTTTTCCATCATGCGGATCGTACGCGAGAACATGCCTTGGAGATGCGAGGTCACTTCACCAGCCTCGTTCGTGAGCACCTGTGACGGACCGCCGCCTTCAGACGAGCGGATGGCGATGAGGAATTGATACATGGCCATACTGGCGTCGATAGCCACGGAGCGACCGGCCAGCTGCGACATCTGCGGAATTTCCTTGATGCAGGCAGGCGCCTCCTCCTGAAGCATCTTCATCAAACCCTTGATTCCCATGGCTCCTGACTTCTTGGCTTTGGCTGGTCACTTGAGCTCTTGAGCTTTTGGCGCGAAATGGAGAGCTCCGGTCCCGAACGTCCCGAATCTATTGTGTAATGACTAGTTATAGACGAAAATAGTCGATTCTTTGAACTAGTTGTGCCCTTCCTTTTACTAAATGAGCAAAAGTACAGTGATGCACTAACTATATGATATTCAGTACACAGAGATCATATACGATTGGCTATAAACGGATGCATATCCTGCATTTAATTGGTCATAAAGAGCCTCATGGTCATCATCTCCACTTAGTCATCATGCGGCTTCGCTGTGGGCTGCTGACGCTGCTGCTGTTGCTCGTGGGCGTGGCCCTAGCACAAGAGAACCCCGAGGGCGATGGAGGCCAACGCACACTGGAGGAGCGACTGGGACAGCACCTCACGGCCATGCAGCTGGTGCAGGTGCAGCCCATAACAGAGGCCGAGATGAGGTCCGTGCGCGTGCTCTGCTGGGTGAACACGTACCACAAGAGCCACGAGCAGCGCGTGCGCGCAATCCAACGTACGTGGGGCAAAAAGTGCGACAAGATTCTGTTTATGAGCGACATTGAGGACCTGGCCATGCCCACTGTGCGCATCACTGCACCACCGCTGCACGAGATGCTATGGCAGAAGCACCGCGAGATCGTGCGGCTTCTCAAGCGCGAGTACGACGACGGCGAGTTCGACTGGGTCTTCAAGTGCGACGACGACACCTTCCTGATCATGGAGAACCTCAAGAATTACCTACTATCGCCCGAGATCCAGGCTATCCCAGCAACGGAGCCCACAATATTGGGCCATCGCATGACGCTGCAGTGGTGAGTCAATCAAGCCACAGATTACTACGCTGCTGCAGCCAAAGATCACTTGTCTGTCTATCTTTGTGTATTCTCAGGTGGGAGATGCAGCGCATGTTTGAGCCCTTTGAAGACCATGATCCAGACCAAGTGGCTGCCATGCAGAAGGTCAAGAAGGCCACAATCCAGCAAGGCGGACTGCTGTACACGCCTGGTGGAGGAGGATATGCCTTTAATTGGGCTTACCTGAAGAAGCTAGAGAGCTCCTTTGATGAGCCATACTGCCTGCCAACCGCCGTCGTACCGGACGACTGGGCCATCTCGTTCTGCATGCACAAACACGGCGTGATTCCTCGCGAGACGCGTGATGAGCAGATGCGCGAGCGGTTCCACCAATACGACCCTGCAGACGTTTACTATCACCCGTACGACGAGAACGACTACGACCATTCGATCTTCAAGTCGATCTTCCAGGAGAATAATTGGTTTTCAGACCACAAAGGGCTCGGCTGGAAGAATGGCGATGGCTGCTGCGCACCTGACACGATTAGCTGGCACTATGTCAAGCCTCCGCTCATGGACGAGTTCTACAGCTTTTACTATGGGGTAGATAGCTGACGTGTTTATCGTTCGTTCTACGAGAAGTATGATTTAAATAAAGTCATGACGTTGCTAGTGCTCAAAAGTCCCGGCGATTAAAGATTTGGCAAATGCGTGCGTACAAATTAAAATTCATGTAACCATGTCCCTGTTCATCATTCTGGTCGCGGGTTGCTCTTGACAATTCCCTCCATCATTTTAACAACATAGACCAAGGACTTTAACCGTGGCGAAGAACTCATATCGTCCAGGCTAAATGATTAGCGTGATGTCTCTTGTGTAACATAATTCCACAGTTTCTTCGAGATTGCGCTGGGCAATCGCAGACTGTAGTCAATTGTGTTGATTTTTTTTCATGTTGGGCTTGCTAGCGCTCTCTAGAATATCATTTCTTCTGAATATTGTTTGATATAATGGCAGCGAAACCGTCTTTGCCAACACGGAATTATGCCAGGAATAAATTAATTTTTAGGACGTTGATATGAATCGCAACAAAGAGTTTGTGTTCTACGTAGTGAACCGGATTTTCGACATCGGATTTGAACAATCAGACAAAGATCACACATGAGTTAGGCCAACATCATATAAGTTTTGTCTGCGATAGGTTCAGCCAACGACAAAGGACACATTTTAGTAGTGCTGACGTCAAACTCCACCATCCGGATTTTTTCTCCATATTTTCGAGTTACTTTAATGCGGTCCTTGTGTTATCGTGAACCTTCAAGCGTAAAGTTGTCCAGCCCGAGCCCCCAGAACTCTTTCCTGAAACAATCCAAGAAAATTAAAGGCTGTGAGCCTGGTGCGTGCATGAAGACACTGCTTGACATACCAAAAATCACTGATTTTTCCCCTTGAATTGATTAGTGCGTATAATGGCAGCTACATACGAGCCAAAGTATTGGAATGGGCGATTTTCTCGTGGCGTTGTACCATTATTGCTACTGTAAATTCTACTTTCCCTGCACATCTAAATTTTCTGATCACATGCCCCATTATTATTTAACACGGCCTAAATTCTTTTAGCGTGACGCAGATCGTCGAATTTGATTCTTGCTGGCGCTGTAAATGGTGATCTCTCTGGCGTGTTGTTGATTTCCAATGCTCATGCTCGCTTCTAGTGCTAATTTCAGCGTTGTTCCAGAATATTTCGGGTTGAAAAGCTCAGTGAGGGTAGATTGCACTGAAGCTGGTCCCAACTTGAGACGAGTAGCTTGAGTTTCAAGGTTGTTGTACCCAATAAGGGAGGCTTCAGATTTTTCATAGTCGACAAGTCGACCAAACTTTTCGATGGCGCTTAGTATCGGTACCTTGAAAAATTCCAAGGCGCAATAGACAAATGCGGTAAGGGAAAAATTGGCACCAACATATAACGCGAACTCATCCATGGCATTCCCCAGAATTTCGAGTTCGCTTTCGTGCTCTAGTAGAATAGTGTGCAAATTACGGAGCGCAATATCGTTTCGATCTTGAAAGGGTCTGATCAATTGCTTGTTCTCGATGAGTTCGATTCTCTGGGGAACTTTATTGTAGTTGATGGCGACATGCTTATGATTGTACCAGCGACAAGTTACTCCGTTCTCATTAGAGCAGTTTGTGCACGATCCATTAATCAACGGAATATATGATGCTGGAATCCATAATCGTTCGTGCAGCCACCTTAAGCATCCACTGTAGTTCATGACAGAGCAGTACTTCAAATCTCTGGTATTGACTTGATTTGTGGGGATATGCAAATTGCAATCCGAATGGCATATGATTGTGTACCAAGGTTCGGATTCCGAATCTTCACTCTTTATCTGCCGCTCGACCATGCAACGCGGATTAACACAGACGGTCTTTGCATGATCCATCACGTATGGCTCTAACTTCCAAATTTTCACATAGTGTTCGGCGGTGGGGTCCTCTTTCAGACTCTTTTCAGCTTTCTTCATCTTTCGGATACATAATTCAAGCTGTGACATCAACAAGCGCAAAGGCTCTGCTAGCAACAGAGTATCTGTGCGGATCCGACTTAGTATGACATCCACCGATGTCGCATGAGGTTTCAACGTAGTGACGAAATCCCACAGTCTTAACGTCGATTCTCTTGATTTTGACCAGCTCTGAGACATATTCTGAATAATATTGTCATCGTACTTGATGCCTTGCTTGATTGCACACGCTGCCCGGAAGCCCTCATTATCGAAGAAGAACATTCGATCTCGAGATCCGAAAAATGCCGAGAACGATTCATTCGAAAGCTCGTGGAAGAGTTTGCTAAACCATCCAGAGCCTTTGCCAAGGGGGTATACGTTTCGCCGATATCGTACATGGACGATCTGGAATAAGTAAACAAGAAGGCCAGGATTTTTGCCGCACTTTCGTCTAATCGAGACAAAATCTCTGTGAGGCAGTACTCGAATGAGTGCGTCGATCTCATCTGGTTCGACTTCACGATAACGCAAATTGCACTGATGTGATCAAATTTGGTAGCGAACTTGATAATCTCATCGATGTTTTTCTTGTCTTGATTGATGCCTCTTGTGTCTCCGATCCCCGGCGTATCGATGAGTCGAATGCGTTTTCCACTCATTTGATCAAATATAACGTAGGACCTGCAGTATTGGGTCGCGGACGCTCCCTCTTCATGACATTCGTTCTGATCTGAATTGTCTCCAAGCTCTATTTGAACACATCCGCCTGGCTTAATGGAGGCTCCGTTTCGAAGCTTACCACCAGCGACAGTGAGCTTTACTGGGAGCGGCACCTCCAGCAAATTAATGTTTTCGATCACGTCTTCCAGCGTCTCAAAGGAGAAAAAGCTGGCCATGGAGCAAATTGTGGTCGATTTGCCAACACCGGTCTCTCCAACAAAGAGAAGATTAATCTCATCTTCTGCTTGAGAGTACGACAGTTTTTGTTTGGATGCAGCAAATTGGACAAAATCAGCGCCATGGCTGTCACTATCGCACTTGAACTCACAGGCATCGACTGGACAGACACCACACCTTCTGCAGCCCACATTTCCGTCATACCAGTACTTGAGAGGTTCATGACAAGTCGCACAGATCCACAGGCGATATTGATTCGAGCAGCCCTGCGACGTGTAGAACGCTGGACACACCAAAGAAAACTGCAGATTGCTTTTGGGAGAGACTCCTCGTTGAATCGCACTTTGATCCATCCAAACTCTGCATTCCAAAAGCCCTGTCATGCTCGAATCGTTATCGTACTGGTATCCGTCCCGTAATTCACATAACTCAGCATCTCGTCGCACCGGACTATCAACGAGGAGAAACCGTGTGGAAAGTTGGTGATGTTTTCTCTCGATGATGAGGATGTGAAAGAGCCTGATCACCGTAGCTGTTTCGGGTGACATAGCCTTCCAAAGCTCATAGTTCAGCCAAGTTGAATGCATCGGGCTACGCCATCTTGATTTTCAATACTGGAATCTGAAACAATGTCAACGCCTTTATATGCTTTTTCACTCAGAAAATTCGCGTATTCCATACGGTCGTGCCAAGTCGTTGCAATATGCTTCTCGACAGAGTCGATTGAGCAAACTTTCATGAGATGCTCGATCTCGTCGTCC